>JAQLOL010000007.1:7829955-7841278 GCA_029783665.1 Naso thynnoides | reverse complement strand
ATTTAGATGTGTATTTTGTAAAATGTGATTTATAATTATGGAAATGTTAGTCATGCCCATCGATCATGTCATAAACAGTCAATGCAGACTTGTGTTGGTACAGTCTGTCACTGCCACAATATTTAGTTAACTTGGTAGTATCTAGCTAGCAAGTGCTAAGTAGACATGTTTCTAAAAATGGAAAGACCTGAAGAGCATACCAACATCAACAGCCTAGCAAGAAGGCATTGGACTGTACACATTAAGTATAGATATACTGACATAATGTTGTCTGTTGTGTCCAGATGACAAGTCAGCTAAATGCCGGGTAGGTACAGCGTGATAATTCTCTCGATTGCCTCCATCCTACATCACAACACAGACGATGCCTGAATCCAAACCTGAACTGTCAAGCATGTCAGTGAAGTTCTGTTTCAGAAAAACTATACCTGGCTGTGTACGAAAACCTGCACTTGATAGGCCTACCTGCAACACGACAAAACAAAAATTTCTCTCTTTGGACCTCACACTTACTAAATGGAGAATTATGCAGTTGCAGTATTAGTAGTCTTTATTTCCTGGCACCGTTTTTATAAATTCCTTATGTATGCAAGTATTCAGGAATTGCAGGAACTTTTGCGTGTGTGCTTGTTTTGACTTGGTAGCATAAATAAACGGCGGAAATGAAACACTATCTTACTTTAAAAATGTCTTTTTGTTGTTTCTTGTCCAACTGGGTCTGGAATTACAATGCGTCTGAATGCTTGTTACAGCAGGATTTCTGGTTTAAAACACCAAAAACTCAGATTATGCTCCAATTCATAGTAGTCACCCAAAGTGGATTAACTTTCATCTCATTGTAAATATACCAAGTTACTGAAGAGTAAGAAGTCTGTTATTCCCTGGTCTATGGAAAAGATGAGATAGCTCACACAACCTGCAAACAACACTTTAAATGTATGAAAATAATCTATTTTTGAAATTCACTCTTATTCAGCCATACAGGTATGTTTATTGAAAAAAAGTAGCACAATGCAAGCTTCATTTTATGTAGTTAAGTAAAATTAGAGTTAATAAAATCTCAAACAAGACAAATATGCTTTGTCCGTTTCACAAAAGTCAAAACTGCTGTGTCACAGGAGGATTTCATCATGAGTGCTTCTGGGTCCAGAGCTGAAATAAACACAAAGATTAGATCACAATTTGAAAACCTTAAATTTAAAAGTGCTTTCATTCATTCTCTATTTCTAGGAGTTCAATTTGTGACAGTCATGAAAATACATGTCCATTATAATATACCCATTTCCCATTGAATCCGTAAAGGTTTGGATGAGACAAGTACGTGAAATCATTAGGCGTTTTAGACCAAACTTGGAGCTTTTTGAGGACTATGGACTGGAAATTTCCTGGGGAACTAAACACCTTTAGGGGCTGGGACTTAAGTTCCTCGGGTCCTGCGAAAATACCTACTTTGGAGTTGGAGCTAAAAAAGTTCTGCAAATGGTAGGTCTTGAAATATAAAAGTTCACAGTTCCTATGGTGCGGATGCAAGAAAACAGGGGGTTCTTAGAACTTTGAAATTGTTCCTGCGGTCTGAAAAAGCCTTTTGCTTTTGGTTTACGAAAACGTATTTATTCTGGTCCACTAGAGATAGAAAACCAAATGCATTAAATGAACCAGAAAATAGGCTGTGACTTTCATCAAAAGCATGACAGATCTAAAATAGCCATGAGACCTTCTTAGCTTTAAAAAACTGACACTAAGGAAAATACACTAACCTGATCAAATACTTTGTGCCAAGCCTTGGTCTGCGTCCAGCCCTCTCCAGTATTTCTCCATCAGTGTATTTACAGTCACTCCCTCACACTCTATTTGCACTGCATATTGAAGAACTGTGGGAACTGAAGAATGGTCTCTCATGTTGAAGACGGTCAGTTTAAGAAGTTTATTGACCAAGAGACTGTAAAAGTCTTCATAAACCTCATCATCCCAGGAGCCCCTGGACTCATCAAATCCATACAAAGAGCACAAAAGGGCTTGAGGAGCATTCTCCAGCAGACTCTCAGGCAGTGACCTCACATCTTTTCTGTCAACATCAGACTCATTCCCATAGTCAACGAACACAACGTGGAAACTACTGTCAGCTCTGTGCATTACCTGAGCTCGATACCACTGGTTGTCACTGGAAAACAGGGCAAGGCATGGACTGCCGGGAATAAGAGTCTCAGGGAACATTTTGTCCTGCTGTGCCTGTCCTGCTTCCTGAGCAAGCCTTGATATTTTGTTGAGCTCCTCTGTGTTGGCATACTGACACCAGAAGAAATGAGGCTCCACAATACAAGAAGCATACACCATCTCTGTCTTGACTTTGAAAATATTTAGCTCCTTGTACATACCTGTACTTACATTTCCTTTGGAAACACTGAGGTGTCTCATTTTGGACACAGTTTGACCATCTTGAATGTGAGTGATTGTTGGAGGGCTTTTTGTCAAAGCACGTTCTTTGGGAACAGGCTTCCAGTGTTTCTGCATTTTTGCATTTGCAACTATTCCATCACAGTCAATCTCCACTGCATACTGAGGAAGTGCAATCTCTGAATGGGCTTTCATGTCGATCACTGTTAGTTTTAGAAGTTTATCAACCAGAAGATTGTAAAAGTCTTCATAAACATTGTCACCCCAGGAGCCTCTGGACTCATCAAATCCATTCAAAGAGCACAAAAAGGCTTGAGGAGCCTTCTCCAGCAGACCCTCAGGCAATGATCTCACATCTTTTGTGTCAACATCAGACTCATTCCCATAGTCAACGAACACAACATGGAAACTGTTGTCAACTCTGTGCAATATCTGAGCGCGATACCACTGGTTGTCACTGGAAAACAGAGCGAGGCATGGACTGCCAGGAACAAGAGTCTCGGGGAACCTTTTGTCCTGCTGTGCTTTTCCTGCTTCCTGAGCAAGATTTGATATTTTGTTGAGCTCTTCTGTGTTGGCATACTGACACCAGAAGAAATTGGGTTCCACAATACAAGAAGCGAATAACTCATCTATTTCGTCTTTGGCAATGTTTGGTTTCTTGTACATGCAAGTGTTTAAATTTACCTTGGAAACACTAACATGCATCACATTGGACTCAGTTTGGCCACCCTGGAGTGAGTTTTCTGTTTGAGGGTATTCTGCCAGGACGTGTACATTGGCAACTGGTTTCCAGTATTTTAACATTTCATCATTTACAACTGTATTTTCACACTCTATTTGCACTGCATATTGTGGGACTGCAATCTCTGAGTGTTCGTCTATATTTAATACAGTCACTCTGAGTGGTTTATCAACCAAGAGACTGTAAAAGTCATCATAAACACGGTCATCCCAGGTGCCCTTGGACTCATCAAATCCATTCAAAGTGCACAAAAAAGCCAGAGGAGCCTTATCAAGCAGACCATCAGGTAGTCCTCTCACATCCTTGATGTCAACATCACACTCATTTCCATAGTCAATAAATACAACACGGAACATCTCATCAACTCTGTGCATTACTTGAGCTCGATACCACTGACTGTCACTGGAAAACAGGGCGAGGCATGGACTACCAGGTTCCAGAGTTTTGGAGAACAGTATGTCCTGTTGTGCCTGTCCCCCCTGCTGAGCAAGCCTTGACACTGTGTTTAGGTCTTCACTGTTAGTGTATTGGCACCAGAAGTAATGCGGTCCAGCAATACAAGAAGCATATACCTCTTCTGTCTGGTTGACAGTGATGTATGGTCTTATGTACATGCAGCTATTTACATTTTCCTCAGGACAAGAATGAGGACAAAGTTGTGTCATTTCTGAGTTGTTGACGCCTCCTTTTATGAAAGACTCATACAATTCATTTTCCTTTTCCTCAAGAATGACATCCAAAGTTGGTTGGTTTTCTTCCTTCATCCAAAGCCAGTACCCAATTAACCCACTTGTGTCTTTGGATCTGTTCGAGAGCTGCTGGTCAGTCTGCTGAACAAGACCAGTTGTTTTTTGTTGTGCCATCCATAATATCCTCTCTCTGACTTTCACATTTACATCCAGAGATCCTTCAAAGAGTTCAACAATTAGCTTTCCCTTTTCCCCTTTTTCTCTCACTAAAATGGTGAAACTATGATTAGAAGCCTGGTCAGCAAACCACTGGTTGACTTCCCGTGGCACTTCTTCGGGGACACTAAACAGTCCAAGTGGAATAGCCTGCACAGGAAGAGACCTGGCCATTCTTGCTTCAGTGGGAAAGGGGGAAACATCAGATTCATTCACTGCAAGGGTTTGACCATAGTCCACAAAATGCACTTTAAGATTTGGAGATAATTCCACTACTTGACCTCTGCACCACTGACTATCACTGTACCTAGCAAAGCAAATGTTATCAAGTTCAAGTGGCTGATCTGTGCACTGTTGCTGGTCAATGAGTTGTTGAACATTTTCCATCTCTTTCTCATAAAGTTCAGAATTCCTCTCTAGTTGGCAGTAGAAGTGATCTACTCTCTCTGCAAAGGTTACCCACACCTTTTCTTTTGCACCCACCTCAATATTGTGTGTGGAGTAACAGTATGCATCTGATGAAATATGAGGAGGAATTTGCTTGTGTGCTTCAGCTTGCACACATCTCTGAGCCAGGAGCTTGCATGCACTATCAGAAGGTGTTTCAATATCCACCAAAGCAAGTGACAGACCTTCCTCATCTGATGTTACAGCTTTTACAATGCATTTGAATTCAGCGTTTGACAAAGCATCTAAATCCACAAACTTCTGAAACTCTGTTAATGCAGAGTCAGTACAAGGGATGGCATCAGGATCAGTGGGATTCTTCAGGTTAAATAAGCAACACTGAAAAGCCAGTGCATTTAGCTGTAAGTAAGCTGGATCAATGGGGCACACATCTTGCAGAGGGACAGTTCCAGTTTGACCATAGTCTATAAATCTAACATTTACAAGAGGGGAGTGGTGGCTTGCGATGATCCTTGCTCTGCACCACATGCCATTGTTTGGATTACGGGCAACACAGATGGACTCAACAAGTGGCTGAGGGTAGGCAGATGTATAGTGTTCCTGTAGGTTTTGCATAAGCAGTTGAAGACGGTGGGAATTTTCTATTGTTTGACACCAGAACTTCTGTGGACTTTCAATGCAAGATATGTTTACTTTGACACTACTTCCTACTGTGAACAAAGTGTCATCATGAGCAGTTTGCATATCAGCTCGCAAACCTGATGAAAGATGCCCACTGCTCTGTATTAGAGTGTATGGATGTTCTGAGCTATCTTTGATGGAAACATCAGCTTCATCAGCCACAGGGGTACGTAAATCATCTTTTGTACCATAAACCGTTAGGTTACTGGTCTTCTGCAAAGTTTCCTCCAGTAAACCATCAACATTTACACTGACTTTGTTCTGTACATCCACCCATGGTTCTTCTCCAAGCAAACTGTGAGATGAAGAGCGAATGGGTTCCTTCTGAATGTTTAAATCTTGTTCATTCTCAGAGGGCTGCAAAAGGCCTGTCTTCTCTATGACACAATTGTTAGAGGATGCATCATCACCCAAAATGAGAGTGACATAATACATATTTTCAGATACATTGTGGTGGTCAAATCTCACCACTACAGTCTTGTTCAGAAGAAGTGATTTCATGTAATTAGTCTGTAATGTAGTCCATCCTGTGCCGTTATCTTTAACACCATTAACAGAACATGGATAGGTGACAACAGGCATCTTCAGGAATTTTCCATGCAGTGGTTTGATGTCTCCAATAGGAACTAATTCAGTTTTTCCTTCATCCACATGCAAGACTTCTACAGCACCATCGCCAGTTATGTTTTGCTTCAGTAGCGAGCGATACCATCTGCCATCCAAGCCTCTAGCAGCGCATGGATCTCCGCAGGTCAGTGGTTGTGCCTCTTCTAGATCCGAGCTCTCCTCATAGTGCTGATGGATTTGATCTGATAATATCTTTACTGCCTTGGAAAAAATTTGCAGTTTGCAAAAAATGTTCTGAGGATTTGTTACCTCCGTCACACTAACAGTTTCAAAAGTATCAGCTGACAGTTCTGGGTAAAAGTATAAATCACGTTTTTCAAGTTGGTAAGTGATATTCAGATTCTGTTCCTTTGTTTTGAGGCAGGGTTCTGAAGTCTCTCCTTTGGGTAAGTTAAGGCATTCCAGTACTAGGCATTTTAACTCATCTACTGCTATCTTTTTTGCAAATCCACACTTGCGCATGTGCTTGGAAACCATTGGTATGTCAAGGAGAATGATCCTGTCTGGCATCAGAACATGTTGAACCAGTCCCCTAAATTTCTTCCAAGACAGAGACTTCAAAAAGTTTGTGGCACTTTCAGGCCAGTTATTCTCAGTGGAGATAACATTAGAAAGTATGCAAGATTCAATTTCAGGAGGAAGGAGAAAACTGTTACTCTGGCCCCATGCTAAAGTTTCACTTGAGGTGACATAGGGCTTTCCCTGGTCAATTAGAAAAACATTGTAGGTTTCACTTTGAATCGATACGATCCGAGCTCTGTGCCAGGTGTCACTGATGCAAACTAGACAGAGGTCCCCAGGTTTTCCTTCTGATCCATAAAACTTCCTTTTAGGAATCTGAATGTCCCCTCTCATCTGCTCATAAATATGCTTCTGTCCTTCATCCATATTTACCCATAATTCCACAAGACCACAGTTGGGGTTTAAGTTTACCCTTGTGATGATAACAGGTACTTCTGATCCCGGTGTTGGAAGCCCAGGAATTGAGCACATGGTAAGGTTCAGAGGTCAAATGTACCTGCAAATTGAAAAAAATAAAATTATTAAGTACAAAAGTTGTTCTTAAAAACAATGCCACCAATTTTAATGATTTACTGGAGTTTCACAACAAAGTGACACTGATAGGATTTGACTAGAAGAGCATTTGCTCTTTAAAAGGATGCCTGTGGGGATACCTTTGATGTAGCAAGCACCAGCACAAAAACAATTTCTCATGACATTATTTCTTAAACCTAAAAACTGTATCTTGCTTAGTTTTGGTTAGAGGACAGTTATCTGTTGGGCCCATGTGTTGTGATTACTGCCACTGAAGGGGTGTAAATCTTGCTGCTGTAGGTCACAAGCATTAAACTGAGACAGTAAAACTTTGAGAGTTGTTCAGTCAACTGTATGAACAATTTGGGAGATGTAGTTTGTAGTGATGTTGTATCATACTGAGAGGCATTTGTTTAAGGACAAAATCTGCTCCTATTGGGATAAATGGGGTGGACAAAATAGTCACCTCTCAGTTTCCCTTTAAAATGGCAACTAAATGTAACTCAACAATTCACCCTCTCCTAAGCCACACCCCTCTTAGTTACTGTTGCTATGTTCGTCAAGCTTTTGGAGCTAGCGTGGAGCTCACAATGTCACCAAGCGCACTCCCGGGAGAAATATTAACTCATTTTTTTAAAAATGAAAAAGTGATTTCAGACAGAAGCAGGCAGAAGGTCTGCAATAAGCCTTGAAATGATTTATTCAGGATGTCAAACTGACTCAGCAGTGAAAACAGGTTAAAGTTAAGAATATAAAGATACATGCTAAAGCCTATAGATCAGTGCAGCAGCTTCAACTTGTGTTTCATAAAACAAGCAAGGACTCTTGTAGCAATTTAGGCCCTGTTCAGGACAAAAAGAGGACATTTCTATTCACATATTAACGTTAAAAGTAAAGTTGGGCATTTTTTCCAGGTTTGAGTTCAGCTTACCAGCACTGTAAATGGTGAGAGCTGCTATTTCCATATTCAAGCCATAGACTTAAGCTTGGCTGACTAGGCTCGCTAGCACTCTTAATAGCTATAAGTAATTCAAATTAACCAGCTAATATCCACAACTAACAACTTAAAAGGACAACTTGCATATCTTTTGGGGTTTGATTTGGAGTATGTTAAGACGAAAAACAGTTTAAAAATCTGCCCCCATGGCTTAGTAGTAAGTGCTGCGTCCCAGCGGGAGGACAGCTATATGGCTGGACCAAATGTTGTCACGTCTTTGGTAATAGCAAGTCTCGGGTGGCTTGCACAATAGAGCTGCATGAGTAAAATGACCGAAGTTGTCCTTTAACATGGCCACAATGTTTATTTAACGGTTACCAAAGCAGAGGTGCTTTTGAAACTGTAAGGGGTTCAACGGGGAATGAGGACACGAGCACAGTTTTGCCCAGAGTATAACAGTACACTTTTCAGTGTTTGATTGAGAAAAGGTAAAGAATGTACATCTCCTCGGACCTCGCAGAATAACAAGCATCAATTTTTAACGTGTCTCAGACACAACGTTTAAACATGACAAGTTTAAATCCACAGATCTGGCCTGAAAATGAAGGAAATCTGAAAAGACTGCATGAGTTTCACAGCCGTGTAGGTTTCAGACCCTGGTCAGAGCGGGCTGATGCTACACTGTGATTGGCCTTTTGTGTTAGAGTGCAAAGATTAGTGAAGGGTAAATTGAACTTCAAAGATTCTACTTTCTACCTAGAGATTAAAACCACAAGGATAAGGCAATGTGTTGTGAGAACTACCTGAGTACGTGTTTTAGGATTTGTAAAGGTGAACATGGGATCATATTTTAAATGCAGTTTTGCTTTCTCAGATATTTAATGGCATTTTTAGTTGAATCTGAGGCCTTTACTTCTTAAGCATCTGTATACACCACTCCACTGACATACTGGTCCACTGATAAAGTCCAACTTAATTTGACTCACCTCAACTGTTCAAAGAAGCCTGGTCGTCACAGTGGGATTCGTGCGGCACCAGTTACAAACTGCAAATGCATCCTAGAAGATGGAAACACCTCATGAATCATGTGAACACATGCAGGAGCAAGCAGATCCTCACCAGCAGGGATACATCCACTTTTTTTTTTACCTTCCTCCTGAATTCCAGACAAGATAGATACTATTCTTTCAATTGTGCCTCCAGTGACAAGGAAGAGATGAGCAGAGCTCACCCACCGTTTAATAGCTTAGCTTAAATGCTGGTAATCAATGGGAAGTGCTAGCCTGCCTCTTCATACAGTCATCAGATGAACTTTCCAACAACTCTACATGGTCCTATATATTAAAAATTATTGTTGTTTTTTTTTTTTTTACCATGTTATGTTATTTTTAGACTTAGGTTAGCAATTTATGTAATTTTAGAATCAAATCTGTACTGTAAGTAAACTGCAGGGTGCGTTGGCGCCAGTAAATAGCAGCAGCAGAAGAAGAAATAAATGAAGTAGGCTACTACATCAAGTGCTTCTCTGAGTATGGAAAATAACAACATGATAATTTGACAAGTCAAAACAAGCACACAGGACTTCTGAGAGTTGCTGGAAAGTTTATCTGATGACTTTAGGGCAGAGGCAGGCTAGCACATCCCACTGACTACCAGTATTTGTGCTAAGCTAATTAGCAGTGGGCGAGCTCTGCCCATTTCTTCCTATTCACAACATACACAGTCAAAAGAATGATATTCATGTCTGGAACTATGGATGGGGGTAAATAACAAAAAAGGAGAAAAAAGCTGCTACTATATGCCTTTAAAAGAGAGACTTTGGGGATTCACTTAAACACCATAAGCTAAGGAATGAAAGAGTGATGAAGCAGTTCTGTCAGTTTCAACGTAAATCTAACATGAGATTCAGTGAACTGACATTTGCTGCCCTCCACTGTCTATTTGCTGAACATGCCAAGACTTTAAACAGGTATGTAGGCTACTGGAATCTCAACTTCACTCAGGAGCAGCAGGTGTCATAACACTTTGATACCAGCATCCAATCAGGTAAATAAGCAATTACATAATCCAGTCAATCAAGTAATGAGGATATGGAAAACACTTACGGGACTACAGGTGTTGCGTAGGTTAAGTGAGCTGCATGCATGCATTTATTCATTATTAATTAGAAAAATCTTTGACTCCTCATTAGTGGTAATCATTCCCTGCAGTTGCAGATGCGGATCGTCATGCGAAATCGCTGATAATTAACGAAAACATCCACACACACGCGCGCTTTACGTCGCTTTTCAAAGTGTGTGACAAGTCAACATCTTAGTCTTCAGCTTTCGGCTCTGATCAATTTGCAAATACTCTGACTAACCTGAACACTGAGTCGGTTTTCTTACCGTGTCTGGTGCAGGTGCACTCATCACCATCGTCATTCACCGGCAGGCGTCGGCGGCGGGCGCGCACGTGGGTTTTTGAATGTTTTGATTGCACCCGATGATTGATGTCGTCAAAATAAGCCACGTGCAAGACGTCTAGCAGCCTGTTTCTCGTTGTTTAATTTTGTTCATGGTGTGTGGGGCAAACATAAAATGTTGTTTTGACAAAAAAAAAAACAAAAAACAAAACATTGATTTAGTTTGGTTGCAGACGCAGGTAGGCGGCGCGCCATTTACGCAGCACGTTCACGGTTCCGTGTTTGGAAGCAAAGCGACGCCTACAACTGTCACTTCACTCCGACCAGGAAATCTTAAAAGCGACCGTCTGCTCATAACCATGTTAATTTTGCAGGGTGCACACGCAGGCAGGAGCGCAATGGTAGGAGACGTTTCCAAAGAGCTTATCATATTCTGTTTGTGATTTTAAAAGTTTGCCAGAAGTTTGAAGCGTTTGAAATGTACTTGGTATTTTGAAGAGTCGTTTAGTCAAAGAGGAAAATGGACTTTGACTCTGAGATTATTCTTGAAGAGTGTTAGGACTCAGGGTGTTAGCTGACTTTGAATGCATCGTAGGCACCCGGATGCGTGTTTTGCTCTCTGTGAATCAGTCGGAAAACATCTGGAAACAAACAAACAAAAAAGCTGCAGTGAATTAAAATCTTATTTCACAAACAAAACCTGCTGCTGCTGCTGCTGCTGCTGCTGCTGCTGTGGCTGCTGGACGTGGCTTCCTGCCTTCTTTTTTTTTTCACATGCTCAGTCCTTGAAACCAGTTCTGCAGTTGCATTTTTTGGAGTTATTTGCGTCTTTTTCGCTCTGCAGCGGGTCTGACGTCACGTTTTCACAGCTCACAAAAGAGCTTTACTCAGTGTCCAAAAAAAAAAAAATCAGGAACACGAGGAACTTGTTCACACATTGAGTGTTTATTACAATGATTGATAACACCACTTCCGTCTTATTATTATTATTATTATTATTACAAAAGGAAAAAACTCCTCAGTGTTTATGTGCTTTTTAGATGCTTCCAAGGCATTTGATCGTGTGAACCATGGAAAGTTATGTAAAAAACTGAGCGAAGCAGGCGTTCCTAAATACATTGTCAGAATCCTGTCTTGTTGGTATGCACACCAGACAATGCAGGTGAAATGGGATGATTGTGTATCTA
>JAQLOL010000007.1:7813711-7824655 GCA_029783665.1 Naso thynnoides | reverse complement strand
CCTGAAAGCAACATGTAGGCTGCCTGCAGACTGAAGCTGCAGCTGCAGCAGCAGGTCGTTGTTGGTGACAGCTCTGCAGGCAGACAGAGCAGTCGTAGGACATCAGAGAGAAAACCAGAGGACGTTTTCTCCGTAAAATATGACCCAGTTTTACTGAAATGACTGTTTTTGTGCGACATATTAATGTGCATCATTAAGTTTTGTTTTTCAAAGCCACACGTCGCTGTCAAAGATACATAGTGTTGCTTTAATGATCCATTAATGATTTTAAGATTTAGGAAGTTTATTGTCACTCCGACTTACAATTATGTGAAATGCTCATGTTGGGTAAAACTCCAGGGCATAAAACATTCAGTACAAAACAAAACAAAACAAAACAAAACAAACAGCAGGTATAAGTCAATTAAAAAACAGCGTTTGGTTTCTACCTCTTGGATGTTCTTCTGTCATTAGAAAATGAAACCAAAGAAGGAACAGTTTGGTTTCTGGTGACTTGTGACGGAGATTTGTCCTTTTGAAAGACATTTTCTAAACATTCAGGGAGCAATTCATTGACTTCAGCTGCGGCAGTTTTCAGGCACTTTCCATTTAATACACATTCAACATCTCCAATATTGGAACAGCGGCTCATTTATTTTTTATTTGTCTAAAATTTTAAAAATGCAATATGCACAATAGGTAAAACCAGCCCAGTGTGGCATAAAGTACACAGCTACGAGTAAAAACACTTGGAGCAGAACTTGTGAACAGCTGACGTCCTGTGTGTGTAGATCTGGGTGCACAGCGGCCACAACGCCAGCGGGTACTTCACCGTGTATGGAGACGAGGCGCTGCAGTCGGACCATTTCAACTCCAGACTCAGCTTCGGAGACACGCAGACCGTCTGGGCTCGGACTGGATACCTGGGCTTCCTCCGCAGGACCGAACTGACCGACGCCAGCGGAGGTGAGGACGTCACTGAAGTGACGGTGCTGAGTTTTTGTTCTGATTTTATCGGCTGAGAACTTCAACTTGTGCAGGAAGAAGAACCCCTTTATTTTTCAAGTTCAAATTTTGAACTCTTCAGCCATGATGATGAGCTCTGCCTGAACTTTCCCAAACCAAATGAACAACTCACCCCCTCCCGAGGTTTTTGGAAAAGACACATAGCAGCAGCGCAGGTCAGCGAGCTGTCAAAGCGCTCAAACCTGCACGAGGTGCAAGTTCTGCCTGTTTGTACTGACTTTTAGTTTGTTTTTTGACTTTGCAACAAAATTCGTTGGAGGTTTTCTGTTCAAAATAGCTGCTAAATCAGATTAACTAACACTGAACACTTGCACTGTGTACTCTCTGTTTTCAAGTGATTTATGAACAGACATTTATTCATGAGAATCAGGAGCAAGAAAACTCAGCAATTTCAAACATTTCCCAACAAAAACATGACGTGTGTGTGTATGTGTGCGTGTATGTGTGTGTGCATGCGTGTAGAGCGCCATGATGCCCTCTACGTAGTCGGCGCTCTGGAGGAAGCCATGGAGCTAAGAGGGATGCGTTACCACCCCATCGACATCGAGACCTCTGTCATCAGGACACACAAGAGCATCACAGAGTGGTGAGACACAACAGCAAGGTCACATGACACACAATGACATCATCGGCTGTGAGGGGGACCAAACATGACATCACAACTCCACAAACATTTAAGAGATCCACCATTTTATAAAGGTGTTTAAATCGAAATGCAGCACTCATTGCTGTGCTGGTCTTTCGGACTTTTGAAGTGAAAAAATACATTTTTTTGGCTTCACTTTGTCATTATGATGTATAACCTGATGAAACAGTGTGATAGTTGTTGAAAAATGACACCATTCGCCGCTAAATGGGTCTCCAGTCGGCCCTGTTTTTACCAGGAGATTTTCTTCGCCAGCGGGACGAGGGTTTGGTGGAAGAATGAAAGATCAGTGACGCTCTCTGTACTCTCTGTCCCGATTGGCTGGTCTACGCTGAGCTTCTTAGTGCCAGATGACGTCAGTACGAGCTGATTGGCTCACCGTGCTCTGACTCGCCTCTGACAACAACAGAGTGTCTGTCAGTCGACTTGAGCTCGAGCTGAGACAGACCAGTTTACTCTGCTGCAACTTTCCCTGCAGCTGTTTGGTCTCAGTTCAAACTGAACTTAAAGGAGAGGGCGACAACAAACAAAACGCGAGCTGGCACAAACGGCTGCAGCAGATTTGCTTTTCACAAGTCTCATGCTACAGCTAACGTTACTTTAAAACTTTTTTTTTAAAAGGTGCTTTAACTACTCATGAATAACACAGATGATCAAAATAACACAGGAGTTTGTGTGCACTGTAAAACTTTTACTTGTTTTTTTTTTTTATGAAATATTGATCATTTCCTGAAATGTTTTTCTAAAAATTTTCTGAATTTTGAATTCTGAAAAATGTTCTAAAAGGTTATTGCCATGATATAGTTTGGCATTTGAATTTGATAGTACGATTTTATTAAAAGGATGCTAATGATTTAAGTATCTTTAAAAATGTTACCGTGACCATTTTAATACATTTTCCTGTGCTAACCGAGGACCCGACCCGACCTGTTAGTGTTAATATTTTCACAACAAGGAAAGTAGTATGTGAACTTTGCTTTAATTATTGATTAGGGTTAATCGTTTCTGTGGCCTGTGACATAAACATGTAAACTTTAGGGCTCTCTTTTAAAATGCTCATCTGGCAGCACTGAACTGTGCGTGCTGCAAGAATCATAACCATTGTTACAATAAACTTTTGAGTAATGAAAACAATTTCATATCTGTATCTTTTCATACATACAGAGCTATGCAGTCATGCTTCCCATCCATTCACACATATCAAAGTCTTCAATTAATTACACCTGAGAAACTGTGTCTTTTGAAAAAGCCTGGTGATGGTTTATTCATTTTAATCACTACAGAATTATTTTTGGGTGCAACACATGCCACATGTATAAAAGAATACAGTCACTTGTATTATGATTTTTCATATTTGATATAAACATTTACTAGACAAAGAATCCGACATAGTGACTGGACTGAAATGCATAAATAAGACAGACATTAATTTTGTGAGGCTTCGTTTCATTCATGTTGAAGACAGAACAGTGAAAAGCTTCTGCAACCTCCACTACTGCAAGTGGACTACAAGCAGACACTCCGTCCGTGCTTGCATAGCCTAGAAATGGGGAAGCAAAACTGTTGAAAGAGATTTTCCGCAACAACTCTGTAACGCACATCTTCATCTGAATTCCGTCTCACACTTAAACGCTCTTTCAAAAGCTTTGTCAAGCACCTCTCTCGAGGGTCCTGCTTCTTTAATGATTGTTGCAAACGGAATAGATTAGAAGATGAGACCTTTTAATAAAAAGTTTCTCCTTACAAAAAAGTTTTATACGTTGGAATGCAGTGTGTCCAGTAAACATATGAGGCTTTCTCCCCCGTTTTTTGCTGCATTGGAAGTGGAACTCCTCTCACAAGGTCCCCAGCCGAGAGAGTGAGCTTCCAGCAATAGGGTCAAAAGCCAAGACTGTACTCATTTTGCAGTGCTCTTTCTTTCTGTAAACATGTTGATATGTACTGAGTTTAGAGTTTAATTCAAAATCAAATAAGCATTCTGGTAAAAAAAAAGCCAATTTTGTGTCATTGGAGGGAACAATGTACGAGCACTGCGCCTGATGACGGCAGTAATTTTGGCCTTTCATCTAGATTAAGCGGCAGCAGTACGATAAATTCATGAAAGGGATGATGCTCCATAAATCTATTTTTGTTCATCCCAGAGGTCACTGAAGCGAAAACATAACATTTATGTGAAAGCTCTTCCTCAGAGATTAGCCCACAACTGCAACCAAAAATATCTTTCAGAAACTCAAGTGTCACACATACACGTGTATCAAATGGAGGGAAGCATGCTCCCACATTACTGGAGGTGAACTAATGAAGGTCTGATGAGTCATATACTGTACATCCCATGCAACAATACTAAATGAATTTTGGAGGGTTTCTCTTTTATAACCACCTAAAGATGCAAAAGGTAAGAGATTATATTTTTTTTTTTACACATAATATATGCATGCAAAGAACCTACTCTTTTTGGTTCCATCATGTGAAAACATCTGGAACAGACAGGAGCCTCTCTATTCTCCAAAAGCTCAACAATTCTGGGTAGTAGAGACAGTTACAATTATCATAGGAATTATTGTTTTGTTACTATAATGTAAAGCGTACAGCAGTTGCAGCGGTCAACACGGGGGGATCCTAAATACTGCAGGAACATAATTTAATGCAGTGCTCCACTGATATACAAGCTAAGGTTGAATGAGAATGTATAGGGTTACTGTGCACAAATCACATTGGCATGTTTTGAAATATAAATGTATGATATCTTATAGCTATATTCAAAATTATTCAGCATTTGACATTCTCATGCATACAACCACAAGAAGCGAGTCCATTGAAAAATAGTCCAAGCATTGTTTTTTTCCTGTGGAAATGGCTGAGAACCTAATGAGACATTAAAACATGTGCTGCTGTCCAGAGTGTGTGGATTACAGACGGGGAGAGGAGCGAGCAGGGGGGGGCTCACTTCTGCATGTCACACTGCAACAGGAGCACAATGGACGGGTCGCTCTTCGCCGCCTCCTTGAACTCCTCCAACGTGATCTGGTCGTCGTTGTTCTTATCCATTTTGCTGAAGATCTTGTCCACCCTCTGCTCTGGTGTCAAACCATCCTCATTCATCTTCATCATGATCACAGTGCCCACCATTTTGTAGATAGCCTGTGGGTGAGGCGCAGTGAGAAATTAGTGCGAGGATTGTTGCTTATGTAATCCAGTGAAGCCTACATGTTTTTATTTGCGCATAAATATGTGGATCAATGATTCACAACCAAAGCGGTTCTTTTGCAGTTGTCAAGGAGTGGGTGAACAGCTAAATTGATCAATTAAAGGTGGTGTAAGCGGCATTTATATTTTTTGTCTGAAAAATTTCAAATAAGTGTTAAATAGCTCAACATTCAGACTAGCATCACTTGGGCTATAGAGAGTGTTTTGTCAGTAACATGGGTCCTCTGCTCTGCTGTATACAGAAAAGACATTTTTTGGTGCCCACTGTTGACCAATCAGGAGACAGCATTCCTGATATGTATTTTCTCTTTACTGCAGAACAGAAAGACTGGGAGACTGTCATTACTGTCCAAACTCTATATCAGTGACGGCTGTCAGAATGTAGAGCTATGTAATACTTATTTTAACAAAGTGTAAATCACTTACAGCAATTTAAATAAATTTTTTGTAATTTGAAAATATATTCTTCATGTTTGTGTAAACAAAAAGGATTACAAATTTGTGTGATACCAACAGCAAATTTAACAAAACATAGGCTAAACGATGAACCTGAATCAACTAAAACACAGTAACGTGTTGAAATTAAAAGTGCACTAAAACTTGCTAGCACAAGTAAGAAAAAGTTTAAATAGCCCACTGAGCTTGGAGAAATGGTTGAGACAGATAACAAGTAATGGATAAACTGTTGAAACATTTATGCTGAAAGTAATAGCTAAATTGTTTTATTTAAAAGGCCTAGTTAATGGATGAACTGCTGAAATACTTTTAAAAAAAAAGTAGCTGCCAAAAATAATGGATATACATTTGAAATGCTTAACTAAAAGTAACTAGTCCTATTGAAATCTTTACCTAAAAGTAATGGCTTTTGAAATGGATAAGAATGACAGCTGAAATTGTTAGCTAAAAGTAGGCTAGCAATTGACGTTGTTAGCTAAAATTAACCGATAGCCTACATTTTTCAAATTGTTTCTTTAAATGAATGATAGCTAAATGTTTTAAACTCTTAGCTAGATTATGTTAATCTAAAGCTAAAAGCTAATAGTTTATCCAGAGTAGCCAAATGCATAAACAGTCAAAACTGTTAGCTAAAAGTAGGCCAACAATTGACATCATGAGCTAAAATTAAAGGATACACTTTTAAATTTGTGCCTTTAGATGAATGATAGCCAAATGTGTGAAACGGTTTGCTTATGTTAATCTAAGGCTCGAAGCTAAAGGTTGATTCAAAGTAAAGGATAAACATTTGAACTATCCTAATTAGCTAAAAGCAGCCCAGTGAATACACAGTAGCATTTAAACTAAAAACAATTGCCATTCACTTAAAAGTAGACTTATTGATAAAGTTAAAAAATGTCAACAGTAAAGGCTTACTTTTTAAAATTTGTTTAGCTTTTCCCACTCACAGTGGTAGAATTATAACTAAATGTAAAATTTACCGAAGCAAGTCAGTTTTATGAATTAAATATCATAAAAGTAACTACTTTTTTATAATTAATGGGGTTACACAAGGTGTAGGTTATGATCTATTCATAAGAACACATTTGAAATCCGACATATGGAGCCAGTAAAAGGGTTGAGCTACAGAAAGAGTCAGATCAAAATGACTGGAAACCACTGATGCTGATACATAGGAATAAATCACACTACATTTATCATTACAGGAAGTGTCAATATGCTCCAGAATCCAAAAGCATATCAGATTTACTATACTGATTGTGTTTCCAGAAATGGCAAGTGTAATTCAATACAACTGCAGTTTTGCTGTTATGAACTGCCACACTTATGGCACTGCAGGTGTGCAGGTCACTGATAACAACCCAAAAAAAAAAAAAAGCCAGTCCCCTGATGAGCGAGGGCTTAATGACTTGATAATCCCTTACCTCGATTATCTCAAGCATCTCCACTCTGGTGATTTTGCCGTCACCATCCAGGTCATACATGTTGAAGGCCCAGTTGAGTTTCTGCTCAAAGCTGCCACGGGATGTGATGGACAGAGCGCAGATGAACTCTCGGAAATCAATTGTTCCGTCTCCATTTTTGTCAAAGGTTCTGAAGGCGTGTTGTGCAAATTTTGATGCATCGCCATAAGGGAAGAACTGCAAATATGGAAGAGATGTGTTCAATAATTCAGCCAGGGCTTTAAAGGACTTAGCAGTGCAGTATGCATGGCCCTGGCAATGATAAAACGTTTTCAGAAAAGTCAAAGAAGTCGATGATAATTAAGAGAGGCAATGGTTCACACAAACCTTGACATAAAGCTGCTGGAACTCCTCCAGATTCAGCCTGCCAGTGGGGCAGTCTTTCAGGAAGCCTTTGTACCACTGCTTCAGCTCATGTTCATTAAACTCTGTGCTCTTCACCAGATCCTCCATCACCTCAGGAGTCAGCTTGCTGTTCTGCTTTCCCATGGTTCCTGTGGTGCAAGAACACGTGAATAATGCATTTATCTATGCTTGAGCAGTGGCAGCATGAAAATCTCTTGCACAGCATAGAAAGCGGCCTGTTTTACTCCCTCTTTAAAGACGCGTACAGAGAGTAAATGTGTGTTTTTTGGGGAGGGGTGTAGGATGCAAATATCTCCCCGGTGCTCTTGTTCTATTTCTGTCCCTTTAGCCTGCTTGTGCCAGTCTGTGGCCCGTGCAGCACTGACCTGGATCATCACTGTCAGAGCAGATCCAGTTCATCAAATGTTCGATCGCCGCTATCAAGTTTCCACTGCAAACACTGTTCTATAACCTGACAATGACAACAAAGCCTGCGCTTGGATGTAAGAGAGGAACCACTGCACTAAACCCAGACCTGAGTGAGGATGCCGAGCACACAGCAGGCCTGCTGTAATCTGGATCAGTGGGAGAATATAGCTTATAACCATGCAGTCTGTATATAGTGTTTAAGCCAGTTGTGGGCAATCCACACACCAAATCAGCCCGGATTAGTTTGCTATCCACACTGAAGGGCCTCATGACAATCATGACAACTTGAGCGACCGTAGCAGAGCAGCCGTCAGAAGCCCCACAGTCATTAATTATTGACTCATGGTGTGGCAAATGACATCAAGTGGTCCAACAATGCGTCAATTCTCAATACATAATTTAGCAAATGAGACAGCAGAATAATATTTGCACATCCAAAACACCAGGCACATGTGGGAAACCTCCACCACTTGAGACCAACATATGGTCCACGTCTCTGCAGCAGCAGCAGCAGCAGCATGACAGCAGGCTGGACAGCTCCAGCACAGACACAGCACTGCATTGGCTCAGGCCTTCCACAACAAACAGCAGATCCGTGCGTGCAGCCAAAATCAGAGCCTCCACAGCCTTTAATGTGCACCCGCTGCTTGTCCTAAAAGCCATCCTGCCGAGCGTGATTGGTAATTATAGGAACTGACTTTGGGTTTAATCTCCAAACTGCGCTTCGGTGAATGACCTTGAGGACAAACATTTTGCAGGAAGATGACAAAACGAAATTGTTTCGCGGAGCGCTGGGCTGCAGAAAACGGCTCGACATCACATAACTGCGGTGTTTTAGAGAAATTTCCGCCTCATGTCGCACAGGCCACGGGTGTGAATGACTTGTTCAGCCCAAACAGAGGCCAACAGATGCTGTTTTATTTCACGCTTTGGGCAATGACATCCGAGTTAATGCTATTAAAGCTAACCGCCTCCTGCGAGAGCGCAGGGAGCTGCGGCTGCATTCCGATGGAAACGACGCAGTGAGAGTATTTTCAGCTGAGATGCCACCATCCCCGCACCTACTGACATCTTTGCATGCGCATCGGGGCGAAAAAACATGTCAAAATTTCACACACCAAAAAAAGATTTCGGCCTGTTTTTAAGAACATAAGGCAGCTCCACCGGTGCCACTGCGGAGCCGCGAAAAGAGGCGCATAAAAGCCAATTAATCGCGCAAATCTTGATGTTAAATTCAAATTTTGAGCCTTTTTCTGGTTGTTTCCAGGCAAAACGCAGTGGCTTTATTTTAAGGGATGCGCAGGTGCCCGTGTGCCAGCCGCTCCGTGCGATCCCATTCATTAAAACACGGGGAAAAAAATGGGAAATAATTCGTGACACGTTCACGTAAACCACTCACTGCTCGCTGCACACACAATCTGAAATAAACCCAACACCTGACATGTACATGTGCATTTTCAGGCGATCACTTCTTACCTTATTGCAGCCTATATTTGGTGATTCTCTACCGGAATAAATCGGCTCTGGCTTCTGCAAAGTACAGAGAACCCTCTTCCGATGGACACGTTTGCCCAGAAGGGATTATTTTCAACACTGCTCGCCTCCGTTAAAAAAAAAACACCCGCTAATGAAATTTCTGGATTTTCCCGACGTTATTCCAGATGAGGCGCAGCAGGGACCGATCCCACGCCAGTCTTTGGTTATGCGACTACAGGAGCGCGGCGTCACCCTTGTGCATCACAGCCTGATCATAAGTTCACTGTCGCTCTGCCGCGCGGTTTGGCTTCAGCTGGATGCTGTCACGTTATAACCGGATCCTACATCGTGATGATGAGGATGGACAGACTGACATTTCATCATCAGGACATAAACGTTGGGGAATGTGTTCTGTGGAAACAGCGCGCAAGATTGCGCTGGTAATGTGACCCTGATTGAATAATTCACTACAGCAATTAGATATAATAAACCGAAAGGGGGAAATGTTTTCCTATGGTCATTAAACGTGGCTTTCAGAGGACTGATGGAGTTTCATTTCTAAAACCAACAACCAATAGGGGCCCCTAGAAGCCCCATTTTGTGCAGGGCCACAGCAGCATCTTAGAAGTCCTGAGTCCTAGTCTTCCACCAACCGCCTCCTTTATATTTATTATTTTTCTGCAGTAAGCCTGTCATCTTAACTAGCCAACATGAAGCTCTAAAGCTATAATCCTACAGAGCTTTCAACCATTTCCCCTGGCCCTCTTCACGTTTCTTCATTTACTGAAGATTTGTTTCAAAACATTCATCCTCACGCTGTTAGAACATGGAATTCTTGTAAGAAAATGCTAAAGTCCCTCGTTTACTTGTTAACTTATTTGTGACCAAAAAGTGTCTTATAAATTAGCAGGGGGAAAAAAGGAATCAGCCCATAAACACTGCAATGTTAAACCACCTTTTCAAGACTTTAATTTTGACAAAATTAGCATCAAAGTTAAACAATGAAAGAGTTTTGGCTGCAGTTGTTTTTGCTCTCCACTCCTGCTCTGAAGAGATCCCTTTGTGTGACTGTTGTAGGCTACAGTGAGTGATGAGGGACAAAAACAGTCCCCATTGTGTACAGAAATTGAATCATATTAG
This sequence comes from Naso thynnoides, assembly GCA_029783665.1. Lineage (NCBI taxonomy): Eukaryota > Metazoa > Chordata > Actinopteri > Acanthuriformes > Acanthuridae > Naso > Naso thynnoides. Next base: position 7,814,488 of record JAQLOL010000007.1, on the reverse strand, counting down.
AAAGGAGTCTTTTGCAGCCAATAAAGGCAGAGGGAGTGATTACAGCGACAATAACTCTTCCTTGGAGGTACAGTGTTGTAGTGAGATAGCTCTAAAAAAAATCCAATCTTGTAGTTGCCTGTTAAAAAATGAGGAAGTGACCTCAAATCGCCACGACCAAGAGTGTGTGGCTAAAGATTATCATAAAGGAATCTAGTAAAAGTGAGATGTCATGCCTTAATTTAATAGACTGACGTTTTGTGAATTAAACTGCCAAGAAATAAGAAAATGAATATCACTTTCATGTCTGTATAATAAATATGAAACCATAGCAAGCAGCCAGTTGAGCAGAGCTGACTAGCTGTTTCTCCTTGCTTACAGTCTTTATGCTAAGCTAAGCTAAGCTAACCTACTGATGTCTTCAGCTTTATATTTACAGCAGAAACATGACAGTGGTATTAACCGTGTCATCTAACTTTGACAAGAAAGTAAGCAAATAATTATTTCCAAAAATGTAAATGTAATCATTTAAAGGGAAAATCCATCACTTTTCACATAGATCTCCAATCAATGTTTAAGGTAAATATAGTCAATTAAAGCAATAAATTCCTCACTTTGTACTGTATTGACAGAGAACACTGAGTTTTCTGAGTTGTCCTGCTCACACAGTTGTTCTTGCAGTGCCTACATTTACCAGGATGCATTGCATCACAAAAAATACAATGCCAGGTCACATCTGAACATTTCTTTTATTAACTATTAAATAGTTTTCAATAATGGGGGGGGGGGGGGGGGGGG
>JAQLOL010000007.1:7754124-7764277 GCA_029783665.1 Naso thynnoides | reverse complement strand
TAATATAAATGGTCTTAAAAATACTTGAATTTAACTTGAAGAAACCTGTAGGAACCCTGTGACTAAAAGTAAGTGGATCGTTTATTTAAATGTCATGTTGTTGATGCTTCAGGTCGAATTTATGTTGCTGTGTTACAGTTAAGTCTCTCATTGCATATTCGTTAGTGATTCGTGCTGATTTAACAACAGATAGAGATAACAGCCTCCTGAGGTTAGGCATCATCTAGAATCTGGATGAGAGATCTAACTAATTTGTGCACTTTTAACTACTGTAACCTGCTAATGGTTAGTTGCTTTTTTCTTGATGTTAATTCTTATCACTGATTGAGTGTTTATTGCTTATTTATCCAGGTAAGTAATCTGTATTTTATGTATCTATCTTCTGTTTAGACCACAGCACAGGTGTAAAGGCCTAAATGGACACTTATAAATCTATAGAGTGTGCAAATACATTTTGGTACGTTCACACAGGAGATCAATACCTTTGGATCAACAAGTTCATCCCCAAATCACTCCGTTGTTGGTTATCAAATGACCCGAGTGTCAGAGCGGAGGCAGCACTGAGTAAGAGTTGTCATCCTAATGATGAAGATCTTCATTCAACAGAGTCTGCAACTTCCCCGAGGCTTTTTACTTTAAAACAAACTCACAATAATACGTTTGAAAACCTGTAAATCAGCGGCCATTAGTTTATGGTTTAACAGTTTGGTAATTTTTTATTTTTGTTTACTGACACAAGGACACTTGTTTGCGGTGTGTCATTGCCGGCTGGGCTTTAGTCGGTTTCACACATTGTGACTTAACAACTTTCCTTACGTGTTTGTTATTGTCCTATCAGGAAACCGCTTAGATTCAAGGGCTACATTCCACCTCACATTTTAGATTTGGGATGTTTGCCACTGGATCACTCGGGGCCGCGCTCTCACGCTCGCCCTGTCACTGCCAAAACCTCCACAGACAGACACAGACATTAATGTGTGTGTAATGGCCTCAGGAAACAACCTAATTATGACTCCTTCCCGTCATGTAAACCGACACTTTATTATTGATTATTTGATTAATCGTTGCAGCTCTTAAGGAGCGTGACACACAGAGGATCTTCTATATTATTCTTAAAGGGCAACTCTGCCAATTTTCAACCTTGCCTGGTTCTGTCCAAATTAGAGTTATAATGTGAAACTCAGCAAAAAAACATTTTCAATGTTCTCTGTGTTTTTGGGATGCAGCTTCAAAATCTCTCGTTCTTCCCGGACCGGCGACATCACTGATTCCAGGAGAAACTACAAACTGTTTTCCCCGTGCTCTCTGGGCGAGCCAGCGCCATGTTTGCTTTGAGAGGATTTTCTGCCTCTGGCGGACCAACAACCCCTCGTTATTTAAAAACTGCGCAACATTAAATAAAAGAAATGTTCCAATGCAATGGAAAACAACTTTGGAGACCCGGCAAGTACTATAAGTTTGTGATGCAATGCATTCTGGTACATGTAGTCACTGCATGAATGGCTGTGTGAGCAGGACAACTCAGAAAACTCAGCTTTCTCTGTTGTCCCCGTTGGACATCCACATGAAAAGAAGTGGATTTACCTTTTTTTAAAAAAAAAGACAAAACTCAACCACAAACTGATGTGATTAATAAGAATTGTTTCCGGAGCCAAAGCCTGATATACAATATTTCTTTTAACCAATCAACTTTATTTATATAGCACCTTTCAAACAGCTGTGAAACGTCACTGACATTCAGAAATATTAGAAACACACCAAGGGGCACACTGTTCTACTGGCTGACATGTTTCTTTATCCATTACGATGAGCATGGTCACTGTTTGTTTTGAGCCAATTTCACACGCAGTAATCTGCTGCTGTGCAGTACACGCTCATAGGCACTAAGTCAAATTAATCCGCATGTGAAAGTAGTCCCCAGCAGGTTTTATGTCTTCAGGGAGAACAAACGGTCTCACAGCGAGAACCAGCGGTACACACATAAGGAAGTGAAAGGTGGACAAATGCACAGCTGGCTTTGGTCTTATGGGATACGTCATATGTTGTAACAACGCCCTAAATCCATTGTACTGAAGGACATTCATGCTCTACTCACTTGTTCTCGTTGGCTGCTTTGTCCAGTCGACTGAACAGATCGTGGAAGAGGATGCAGCTCGACTTGCTGTTAATGTCGTAACCATAGGCTCTTTTCCAGAATTGTTTGAGGTCATTTGCATACTCCATAACCTGTTGAACACAGTACAAATCAGCGCTCATCTCAATGTGGGCTGGTCTTTTGTTACGCAAGGTTACATTCATGCTACCTGAGTGTTAGGTCAGCCTGTAACACAAGGCACAAAACACTCACACACACATTCAATAAAAAGTAACAAAGGGCATCTAGGAGGGCCTAATTTGCAGCCCTGTTTACAATTAAAAGTTAACTGAATAAAACATTCAAGGTTTTTTTTCCACCTGTCAAGCGTCTTCTGTGGCATGCACTAGAGACAAACACTGACAGTGACACGTCCCTCTAAAACAGAGAACTCTGAATTTTCTTATACTGTTTTATCTCCTTAAATCTTGCCATTTTTCCTTTTGTTATCAACAGTAGGTTAAGCGCTTAAGCACAAATAATCGAATCATCCACCCTTGCCTGTAAATTATCTTCACCCAGTCTACAAGTCAAGTAATGTTAAACTTTACAGCTAAAGATGTGGGATGATGCAGGAAATTGCCCAAATTACGACAAATGACTGACAGTGACTCACTAAAATGAACACCTCAGGTCACTGACCCCCAAAAGAACTCTTTTAACCCTCGTGATAAACTCTTACCTGCATGCTCTCAAACATAACACGGCACAAACATTTGATAATAAAGTCACATTCGGTCTACAAACATTACATAGCTGAGGCCTGACCTGTGCGTCTACTTCATCAAAGAGCCGACACCAGGGAGAGTTTACGGTCTTGATGGCAAACTCATAAGCACACAGGTAAAATGCAGCTTCGGCCATCTCTGTTGGTGAAAGGTTGCAGTAAGAGGTTAATAAGTCCTCAAATCAAACCAGCCAGGCGGCCACTAAAACAAACACTACAGGAAGGACCATGACACAACTCAAACCTCAGCAGCACAGTGTGTATTTCTTTATTACTGCGCCAGTTTCAGATGAAGTCGTCATTTGTGAAAGCTCAGTCTAGTTAGAGCTTCAATATATATTCATATACAGTACAAATTAGAAAACGGCTCCACCTACTGTGCAAATACGTAATGACCAGTGGAATGTTCTGCATACACCCTCCCCCATTAATAACTACTTTACTACTTTCATACTCACGCGACTAATAGTTTCCGTGTTTATAACGTCAATAGACATTTTAATTAATATTTAGTCTTTAGCACAACCTGAAAACTTGATCCACTAACACTGTAGGTTCCCATACTAAGTGCAAATGAACTGATTGAGCCTAGAAAGCATTGTGCATTTTGGTACTAGTTGTTGGGAAAAGTAGGAAAATGTTCAATTGGCATTCTGTCAATCAGTTATTTCCCATTGAGCCTTTCAGTCAGTGCTTAGCATAACAGCTAAAAATCCCCAAATGTGACATTTGTTGATAGGTGAGCATTAAGAATCCACATGTGGTTCGTTATTTGATTATTCTGTTTCAAGACCTAATTGAAAAAAACAAATAAATAGTGTGATTGTTTTGTTTTTCTATTTGAAAATCAAAATGAGAAAATGGGAATATTATTTTTTGTTTTGTTTTGTTTGTGTGATATTTGGATATTACAGCAACACCGGGGAGTTTTCGGTGAGTATCCGGTCTTCTGGTCATGATGCAACACCCTTTCAAAATACAATATCCACGTCCAGGCCGCGTCTTTTTAAATGTGCCGCCGTAGTGTGTCCCTGTAGTTTCAACAGATCTGAGCACAACAATGATCTAACCATCATCCATCAGCAATGAGAGAGACAAGAGGACATGGCTGCAGTTACTAAAGTACTTTATACAAAAGAGAAAGCTACGGCTTTTGTGAGTGGGTGCTAACGTTAGCTAACAACAACCAAGCTGACCTGAGTGAATATTCTTGACAAAGGTTCCAGGTTTTATACAGTGTTTTTGTTTTAAGTAGGGAAGCACAATATTATCGCCTTGTTATTGGTATCAGTCAATATTAGCTTTTAATTAAATACTGGATATCAGCCAGCACGCCGATATCTGCCGATATAATAACCAATAAAATAACAGGCTGCTGTTTACGTGATTAAAGTCACGAGTCGACGCCACGTTTCCCATGTTCCCTGTGGACAGACATTACGTTTATTTACTTTGACTCTTGAGAAACAGGCCAAACTTGCTGTGGTTGTGTCATCCAGTTGTAAGGAGGATGGATCCTACTTGTTTTGTTCAAAAGCAATTGTCATAAATTAATATGACATGTTTCACGCAACGAAAGTTCAAGTATTTGTGTTCTTTTGCACAAGAATGAATACTATGTAATTTTCAAGCTTTTTATTTTATACCTGCATGTGTCGGTGGGCCAACATGGTAAGAGTCTGCAAAATAATGCCTTAAATTCCACTACAGAGAAGACTTGATGATCTCTGCAATTAGGTGTGGGGAAAAATACCTACATACATACACGTATATATCAGTATTAATCATCGGCCAAACAAGTTGTAAAATATCGGCATACTAGCAAAAAATCCAACATCATGCATCTCTAGTTTTAACCAAGCAGCAGCACGGCTGATCCCACCGTCTACATCCACTTATGACCGCGGTAACCCTAACACCGTAACTCTGTAACATGAAAATCAGTAGCTGTGCATAATGTTAACTGTGCTCAGTATGAAATTTGTTTTTTTACGGATGGGCCTGATCCCTGGTAACCGTGAGACAGCTTACAATGAGGAGGTCAGAGCCCTGACATCTGGTTGCCAGGACAACATTCTCCATCTCAACATCAGAAGAACAAAGGAGCTGATTGTGGACTGAGGAAAGTAACAGGGCGAGGTACACACCCCCTTCACCACAAATGGAACTCAAGTGGAAGGAGCCAGAGCTTCAGGTTCCTCTGGGTCCAGCTCAGCGAGGACCTGACCTCAACCCACCACACCGACACACCGCAAAGACAGCGAGGCAACTGTTCTTCTGCCTCTGCAGGCTGAGGAGGCTCAACATAACTCCAGAATACTTGCGGCATTGCGAGTATTTTGTTTAGAGTAACTGGAAATTGTCTGAGAAAATTGAGTCTGTGTGCAATCGCCTCTCCCTGCCACGTACGTTTAATCCCATTTCTGATATATGCAACAACATAAGAAGGGGCACCCTCCTCCGGCTTTGCCTGACTTTCCTCATGGACCTCCACTGGGTGACCCCCTAAAACTAGAGGAGGGACAAAATATCGATACAGCGATATATCACCGTCCTCACTCTTGAGGTACAATTTTTGAATCACTGGCGCCAACTAATATGTCGCTGTAAACAGATTTCTGGCCGGTTCGACTCAGCAGCGTCACTTCTCCATGACTCCTCACGGTGGCGCTTATGGCATGAACGTGGGTAACCTGAACAGAAATGACCTGGCTGAAGAAGAAGTTGTCAGCGGGATAATGACGGACAGCGGTGAGAAGAATCTGAATTTAAGAGAAGCACCGGCCACTTTCTAGTCTGGAGTCTCAACCCACTTCGGCTTCGACGACATCAATGAGACAAACAAAGGTTTTGCATTCATGTTCGTGATGTATGCATTTTCTTCAGTGAGACAGATATCGCGAGGCGTCATTATGCGATTGTCTTGCAGTGTATCGATTTTTGCAGAATCTGATATTATCGTCATCATGGGCCTCATATCACGTGTCGTATCGTATCTGGAGTTGCTCTGCGATTCTCGCCCCAACTTAAAGCTGCAGTTGGTAACTTTGGTGTAAACATCAAAAACTTTCTTGTGCTCTTTCAGTAAAGAAAGTCATGATACCACAGACAGCTATTAATAAGCGAAGTGGTCTGAGAGTATTGTGAGATCGCTGTTTTCCCATCATGCCCCTATTCAGGACTGATAGTAAATTATATCCCTCCTGTTCTATTTTCCCAATCAGTGACGCTCTCTGTGCTCTGTCCTGATTGGCCGGCCTAATCTGCATCTCTTAGCAACAGGTGACATCAGTACGAGCTGATTAGCTGTTCGCGCCTTTCTGCGAGCGACACCGTCAGTCGGCTCGAGCTGAGACGGACCGGTTTACTCCGCTGCAACTTTTCCCCGCAACCATTTCATTTCTGTTCAAACTGGACTTAAAGGCAGAGCGACAACAAATGAAATAAAACGTGAGACGCAGCAAACAAGTGCAGCGAAATTGCTTTCCAACGAGTCTCATGCTACAGCTAACATTAGCTTGTTATCTCGTGAGCAAAAGTTACCAACTGCAGCTTTAAAGTAACATGTTGATTCCAAAAAAGTTGGGACACTGCAAAAAATATAAACAAAACAGATTTGTTTATTTGCTAATTGTTTTTGACATTAAGTCCATTGAAAGAATCCCAGTCACCAGAATTAATGTCCACATTGTTCGTTTCCCTAGACGACAGATATGAACATTTTCTGTCTGGTTACAACTAGGCACAAAAGCTACCTGAGGAGGAAACGATCATGTTTTCAGAGACGATCTTGTTTTGGCCACAGTTTTTGGTCTTGCTGCCACAAACATGGATGGAAAACGTGTTGCCAAGACGACCCGGTTAAAACTGACGACATTAAAAAAGAATTGGTACATTTTTTAAATGAAGTAATGGAAACTCTAGGATTTGTTGCACATGTGCAGTGACTCTTGATGTCAGGATAGTGAGAGAGCATCAATGTTTTTCTGTTTAAACGGTGCTGCAGTTTTCATTCAGTGTCTCGTCTTCCAGCTGACGATCCCTCAGCGTCGCCTCCAGCAGTGTCTCACTCAGCTCGGCTGCTCTGTGATGGAGCGAGAGCGTCGCAGCTTCCTGTTTTACTCTCAGTTTTATGAACAGATCCTGCAGCAGGAGACTCAGATTCTGTACCAGAGGGAGCAGGTACACGAGAGGATTCACTCCTCAGCACACAGTACAGCTCATCTTATTGGCTGCTCATGGAGAATTTAACTTTTTTAAAAACTGACTTTGCAAGTTTATATTCTCCTGTGAGGTATGAGTTCTTTTTCATTCATAACTTCAGGATTTAAAGAATCTTAAGGACTCCCAGACCAGCAACTGTCACGAAAAGGTAAATTGTCTGATTACAGAATTACGGATTTCTCCTTTTTGATCACTTCAACGACAGCAAACTTCTAAAACTAAATTCCTTTCTGCCTTAGATGTACTTTGAGATGAAGGTAAACGAGTGCGTTCCTGAACATGAACAGTTTTTATGTCGTGTTTCTGGACGACAGGTGGCCGCTGTGTGTCGTGGGCTGATGTTGGAGATCTCAGCGCTGCAGGCCAAAGTCGCTCAGCTGGAACAAGAGAAGAATTCTCAAGAAAAGCAGCTCAGTCTGAAATTCAAAGAACGCTACGACCCTTTGGTCCAGCACCTTTTCTCCACCTGCGTTCAGCTCAAGGTGAGAAATTTCAAACTTGAATATATAATGCTGAATAATGGGTACAAAGACTGTATATCAACATTACCTAATATAAATCTCAGCTTCAATTTAGAGGATTTTACACTTCTGATGTGCAAATCCAAATATTCAAACCTGTCCGTTTTCATCTTTACATCATAAATATTATGATGTTTTATGTATACACAGGAGCTCTAAGGCTATTAACTGCTTCTAGTAGATATTATCAAATATCATGATATTTGAGGTAATTTGCGATATTTTTCACAATATCGATCAGCTGTTACGGCATCTTCAGGCAGCAGAGTCGAGGCTGGTGGAGAGTTTAACAGGTTAATTGGCATTATGTGGGCACACATGCAGTGTTTCAGTACCTAGTTTCAAAGAGAAAGGCCAGTTCGCCAGTTTAGCTATAAATTGGCATTTAAAGCAGGAAAAAAAATGACAAGCTCGACAATAATATTCGTCTATCATGATATTTGGCAGGAATATTATATTTGTGATATTAAATTTTGTTTATCGCTCAAACCTGGTAGCTTTATGTAATGTATGTTTGCATGTAATGTGACCTGCTGTTGAAACTGCTGTATTTTCTTCTCACTGCATTAAATTGATATTAAGAGCTTTTAATGTCCTTGAGCAAGACAGTGACCTTGGATGCTCCAGAGCCACTGGAGACAAGCCAGTGAGGCCTGAGTGAACGGGCTTTTCTGCGTCCGATAGGGCTGGGTGTTGTGTCTTTGAACCGAAAACACACAAAAAAAAGAAGTGATTTACAATAACTTTAACAATAACGTGTCCGTTGTGTCTGCTTGTATCTCAGGCCAGGCTCGATGAGTCGCGTCAGCAGGTGGAGCAGGATGTGAGGGAGACGGTGAACAGGCTCAGAGGTGAAGGAGTGGACCGAATGATTAAACTCAAGAAGAAGTACGGCTGCGCGAAAGACAACGATGGACTCACGCTCACACTGATGAAGGTACAGTGAGGCAGAGGATGCAACAATCTGGTCTAAGAACGGAAACAACAAGTATTATCTACAGCAACCTACCAACTTTGTCAAGGAAAACAAATGACTGATGATGAAAAATACAAAATAAGTCACTGCCCATCCATCTTATGAGCCAGTTTTCTCTCATGGCCAATCTTAATAACCATGTTGTTTTTTTGTCAGAAAGAAGAAGTCCATGAGTTGCACCTGGAGAACAGCCGGCTGACGGCTCTGCTCCGTCAGCTGAAGGCTCTGAACAGCTGGAAGCAGCTGGTCGACCAGGAGAAACTTCAGCGACAGCTGCTTCGATCTCAGCAGGTCAGCAGCAGAATAATCAATAATCACAAGTTAAATTCATCCAAACAGGATGATGATGAGAGACAAACAAATGTTGAGTCAAAAGCTGCTGTTTGCTGCCTTTATTTTCAGTTTCAGCTTATACAGATAAATATGCTTAATCATTTGAATCAAAATTTGTTTTTGCCCTTTTCTAATTTACTCATTTATCTTCAATTTTTTTTTTATTTTAACTATTCACCATATTATTTTCTTTCTATGCTTTGTGACACTTCAGTTGAGTATGTCACTGCATTTCACTCCTGCTGTTGCTTAGAACAAAAGTGTGTTAAAGTAAATGCACCTGACTTACCTGCTGCTCAGCCTCCAGACTTAATTGTTCACGCCTTGAATGATACTTTTGTCTCAGATAGCTTGTTTACAAAATTTGTTGCTCTATACTCTTTCCCCCAGTATATTACTTAGGAGGGGTGATTGACAAGTTTTTGGCCTAAAGCAGAAAGAAAAGGAATTATGCAGCTCTAATAAAATTGAAGTAGTTTAACTCTCTGAGTATTATCAACTTTAGAACTTTTATAATATTTCTGTTTAAGTCACTGAAAATTGCAAGTAGGCACTGTCTGAGAAAATAGATGGCATCATCTAGGGCTGCACGATTTTGAAAAAATATGTAACTGCGAATATTTGCAATGATATTGCGATTATGATATGATCTGCAATACTGGAAGGAATGATCATCTTTACTTAATTTTTCTCTTTTTCATTGATAAACATATTAAAATTATTATGGTGTGATTTTTCCATGGATGTGTACCAAACAAAGATGCTTCCTTAAGTCTGTAGAACATGATGTGTAGGCCAGGACGATTAAACGGCATTTTGAGACACTTTGCACCTGTCGCAAACATTTCGCCTCCCTGCGATTCAGTAATTGCAGTAGGTGATATTGCGATTTCGATTCAATTTCGATTAATTGTGCAGCCCTAGCATCATCTTCCCTCTATCATTAATCATTAAAACCTTGTTGAAACTCTGTTTGAGAAAACAAACCATATCAAAGCGATCGAGATAATGATTGAATCGGTTTTCATGTTGTTCAGAGGGAGGTTTCCTGTCGCATCGAGGCTCTCAGGGTGAAGATGACGTCAGGGGAGGAGGTGATTTTCCTGCAGGAGGAGCTGGAAGCTGCCAGGACGGCGTTGGCCCGCAGTCAGGCCGAGTGCAGCAGCGCAAAGAAGCTGCTCAGCAGGAAGGTGCATAAAGTCTCATCCACACTTCACCTTATGTGTCACATATATAAA
>JAQLOL010000007.1:7727582-7743430 GCA_029783665.1 Naso thynnoides | reverse complement strand
TGTCAATGGGGAGAAGGGACAGATATAGGCTAGACTTTTAATGTAGACTTTATTTTTTTGTTGTGTGGTTTCTGTCTTTTAAAAAAAAAAAAAAATATATATATATATCACCTCCAAAAATTTTTAACGACCCCCCAAAAACTTTTCATGACCACCCCGAGGGTCGGGACCCCCACTTTGAGAGCCACCGCTCTAGAACATGTGATAAATCGGTTTACCTGTGTGAGTCCTCTGGTGAATCTTTAAGAAGAGGTGCTTTTTGAACACTTTGTCACAGTCCTTACACTGGGCCTCAGTGTTTGGGTATTTACTTTTCCGTCCTCTCTTCCCAGGCTCTTTGCTCACTGCTGTGTCACTGCCCACCTTGTAGCTCTTGTATTTTACTGGTGGCCTGATTTTGCGTTTGCTCTGCCGTCTCCGGTGGGCTGCCGGGTTATAATCTGCATCGTCTTCCGGCTGCGACTCAGTCACTTCCTCCTCATTGCTGACACTTCCGGGATGCATCTCCTCTGAGCACGGTGCACTTCTCTCCTCCTGCTCCGATGAGGGCATGGTCATGTTTTTCTTTGGTCGTCCCCTTTTGCGTTTCGACGGATCAGGCGCCTCCGTTTTGTCGGCCTTTACCTCCTCAGCTGTGACTCCTGCAGCAGAGCGTTTGAGTTCAGTGAGCACCTTGACGAGGTCGTTGACCTCCATGAGACGAGCGGTGGCCAGGAGCTGCTCCGTGCTGCCCTCCTCCACAGTCACCTGAGCGCTGTAGATGAACTCCAGCACTGCCGCAAACATTGCAGCCGCCATGCCGTCCAGCCAGTAGGTTGGCTGACCGATCTGCTCCTCCGCCGTGAACATGTGGGAGAAGTAGTCGCTGCTTGCTGCCAGCAGGGCTTTGTGCGCCTTGAAATGAACGTCCTCCACTACAAGAGTGATGTCACACAGCAGGTCCCTTTTCCTGAGCTTGTCAAACTTGCTCAGGATGCTCTGCTTATGCGAATCTGAATGAAGGGCCATGAGCGAAGACGTCCTGGTTGTTGCTTCACAAGACATTTCAAACAGTCTCTTCTGTTCCTGTAGGCAACGAAAACAAACTATAAAAACAGAGTTACACCACTTAGACTGAGACGCTCTGCAAGTGTGCATTTAAATTTACTTTGAAATCTCTATTTAATCTATTTAATGAATTGTCATTTACAAAAAAAACTAAAGACAGAAAGTAAACCATCTTGTTTTAGAGCTGAAAGGAAGTGAGTTATTTTTTAATTTTAATCAATCTTTGGTTTAATATTGCTGTAAGCAGTTGATTAATCAGCACACTAACAGAAAATCAATCACTACCAATTTTTATACTCTGTTATCTTTTTTGTTATAAGAACATTATTATTGTTGTTGTTGTTATTATTTAAAAAAATAGATTTAAAAAATTCTCCCTTTTGAGTCTTTGTGAAGTGAACTTTTGGGGGTTCAGACTGCTTGTTGAACAAAACCAACGATTTTAAATTTTGGGACATTTTCCACTATTCCCTGAAGGTTTATGCACAAGATAATTACTTCATTAATCAAAGAAAAGAGCAAGGGATTCATTGATTATCGATCAAAATGCTGTTTTCAGTGAATGAAATGGTTAAAAGGTACTTTTTGCGACCAAAGTGTAAGTCAAAAACCCCATATTAATCATTTCTGAAGAGGAAAACTGAATCGTCACGTTTTGTTGGAAACAAGAGTGTGTTTCTCTTTTTTTCCTTCATGAATGATATTATTAATCGATCAGACATTGATTACTGTGACAGGCGTTGACGTTATCGATATAGTTGTTCTAGCTACCACACACATACAGTATTTCATTAACGTTACCTCCATAGCAGTGTTGCACAAGGCATTTTGTATTATATGTGGTCTACCACAACCAGACAAAGCTTTACTAAAGTTACTAACTGTTTGGTATCAAAACTTCACACAAACATTTTGCATTGACGTAAACAACTTGAAGATTAGCAAGCAAGCTAACTTACATCGTCTCAAACAATGTATCCGCGGCTAGCCAAAAAAAACGGGCCACAACGAGCAGAAATAACAAAATGTGCGACCGAAATAATGTAATAAAGTCACAATATTACAGTAATATTTTTTATACCAGGACCCAAAACACAGAAGCTGCACAAACCGCGGCGTAATTTAAAATAGTGAGCTTTTAGGACCTTACCTTCTTCTGTCGTTGGACCATTGGACGGAGGGCGTGAATGTGTGGCTCATATCGCGAGAGTTGGGGTGCTGACGAGATTCACGAACAGCTGAGTAACAGTCACTCGCCGGAGCTCCTTTAACCGGCATGAAACTGACTGCAGGCTGGATCATGTGTTACAGGTCGAATGTTACTGTTCACCGTTTGAAATAAAAATTAAGCTTTCTTTAAATTTTCGATTAAAATGTAAAGAAACACAGCTTGAGGAAAAAGCAAACAAACAAACGGGATTTTTTTTAAAAAAAGAAAATAAATCACGCTCGCTGTAAAGCATTGCACAGATTATGGAGGCCTTCATATTTTATTACATTAAACCACCTTTGCACTACTTTTACTGCTACTACACGTACATACAGGTGTCTTACTTGCTGCCGGGCCCTTGTGTGCCCTTCACTTTATTTTCACACTCACAGTGCAGTCCTTCCCAATCACCATTATTTAGGCTTTTGTGCAAGTTCTTTCAAAAACAGATTCAAAAACAAAACAGGCTCCAGAAAAAGGCCGTCGGCACTGGAGGAGCAGCGGGTCTGTCGCACTGGGCTGTGGGTTGGGGAGGGGTCCCACAAAGGCCTCCTAACCTTTAAATAATCCACTGATATAATGTGTCATAAACATGTATGTAAAAACTTCATCTTAGTAACAAAAAAAAAACGTTTTATTTAAAAAAAAAAAATCCTTCTAATTTTATACATTATGGTCACTATTAGAGAAAAATTTGTTTTACCTTCCACCTATAATGCAAAAATGGTTTGGTCCTTCTCATGCTCTCACTGTTCACCCTCTGCCTAAGGCAGCGCGGCGACGGCCAACGTCCTCCGGGAGGCCGCGGCCGTCTGTCCGGTGGAGGATTACCGTCCGCCGCTTAAGGATTTGTTACCGTCTGACACGTCTCGGCCTCGGTGCTGCTGACACCGACTGTTGCTGTCCGCAGTCCGAGCAGAGGACACTTCACCCAGGTGCAGAGGTCTTACTTTGACTGCTCTTTGCTTTTTTTTTTAATTAAATTTTCAATTAACCGTCACTCAGAACGACTACTCTCACTTTTCCCAGGTGGACTGAACCACCTGTCACTTTGCAGCAGGCTGAACTTTGACGCACCACCATTATGATATATTTCATTTTGCAGCAAATTATTTAGTTCGATGAATTTCACACCACAACATGAAGCACAGATAAACATTTAGCTGTAGGAGCCTGAAGCTGTACACACTGCATGATGCAAATTTGGGTTCATTTTAATGCTAATTTCCTATGTTATGCTTTACAGATGTACAAGGTTCAGATCTAACTTCTCAGTCCACAGATTAAACTGTGTAACAGTTTGTCAGCTACATTTAAAATGCCTCCTTGCATGCTTATGAATCTACAAGAATTTCACAGTATACAAGAGCCATTCTGCTTCAAAATCTGTGCTCAGACTGACCAGTTCCAAGTAAATTTGGCTAATTAAACTTAATTTCATTTAAAACGCATGCTTTTCTCTTGTCATGTAACATTTTCATCTGATTGTTTGGCTACTTCTGTGCAACCACCCACAGAACCTGAACATTTCTCTCACAGCTGGCCTCCTGACTCAATGCAAACATCTCAGTGCACTCTTTAATGCATGTAGGTAACTGTTGAATTAAAATAAATGAATAAGTTTTACAAATTTGAACTCAGAAAAGTTATCTAATCTCAGAATCAGGCAAGATTAGAAACACTGGAGCACGCAGAACTGGTGGCTGCTCCATTGGGCTGCGGTCCAGTTTGTTGCATAATGTCTCTAAAACAATGAAGAGTCCTCAGATTAGCCTTCGTCTGATTGATCCTTTGGACTTGTGCTGCCAGTTTAGATGCAAGTAGTTGTGAATTAACTTTTTTAACAGGCATGCATATCAAAGGTTGTTCTTGCGGCAAGCTAGCAGGGTTTGATGCAGTTCTGCTCTTCAGTTTACCTCCAGGTTGAGACGCAGGCTCGTCCAGGATGAAACGTGTGAGAGTTGCGGTGGTCGGGGGAGGCGTGATCGGCTTCTCCACGGCTGTTTGCATCGCCGAGGCACTTCCTGTCTGCTCCGTCACTCTGCTGGCTGAGAAATTCAGTCCAGAGACGACCAGTGATGTTGCAGCCGGAATCCTGTTTCCGACAGATTTTGCAGGTATGCAGTATTCCCTCTCTCAGATGTCATGTTTATACTCACCTTTACATAGACATACGTAGTGCATATTAGTTGTACATGTTAAAAATGACTGATTTTACTGAATTTCTCCCTCAGATATTCCCACTGAAAGACAAATGCGCTGGTTCAAAGACGGCTTCGATCACCTGCTGGCCATAGCTCAGTCCCAACACTCACCTGAAGCTGGAGTAATGCTGAGCACTGGGTACAAATGAATCATGACAGACGCAAATGTTCAGCGAGGTCACTGTTACTATTGATATCTTTGTTTCTAATCTTTCTTCTAGCTGGCAAATTTTCAAGGAGGTTCCATCCGTTAAGAAGCCATTCTGGTCAGATGCTGTGATCGGCTTCCGATTGATGACTGATGATGAACTGAAAAGGTTTCCGGATCACAAGTTCGGCCAAGCGTTCACCACCTTAAAATGTGAATGCTCCAGCTACCTGCCGTGGCTGGAGAAGAGGTTTGTCCTCTTAATAAAACTCTGACTGTCAGTTAAATTCAAGTAA
The DNA here is from genome assembly GCA_029783665.1 of Naso thynnoides. NCBI lineage: Eukaryota > Metazoa > Chordata > Actinopteri > Acanthuriformes > Acanthuridae > Naso > Naso thynnoides. The sequence continues at coordinate 7,738,525 of JAQLOL010000007.1, read as the reverse complement.
CCTCAGAACCTTTACATTTAAAGTTTTGGTTCCGGTGAGGAACAGCTGAATAGTTGAACACAACAGTCTGATAAGGGTTCTTGTCAAACAGGTTCAGAAAAGCTGGGGGCCAAGTCGTACGGAGGAAGGTCAACAGTCTTCAGGAGTTGAGCAACAGCTATGACATCATCGCCAACTGCTGTGGTCTGGGCTCCAAAGCACTGGTGGGTGACAGCCAGGTTTACCCAATCAGAGGCCAGGTCCTCAAGGTGGAGGCTCCCTGGCTGAAGCATTTCATCAGAGATGCAGACGGAAAGAGCTACATCTACCCCGGCATACACAGCGTCACCGTCGGCGGCACGAGGCAGGCGGACGACTGGAGGCTGCACGTGGACGAAGAAGACTCGAGGAGCATCCTGACGCGCTGCACCCGGCTGGAGCCGTCACTCAGCGGAGCCAAAGTTCTCGACGTGTGCGTCGGTCTGAGGCCCGGCAGGAGCAGCCCGAGGGTGGAGAGGGAGCTGATGCAGCTGCGGGGGCGCAGAGTGCCTGTGGTCCACAACTACGGCCACGGAGGCTGGGGAGTCTGCCTCGCCTGGGGAACCGCCCGGGACGCACTGGGGCTGGTCAGGCAGTGCCTGCATGAAATGCCACTACAGGCTAAACTATGAACTCAGTCCTCCTGCTAGTCAGAGCAGACAACACTCCTTTAAATCATGTGATACACCAGCAGAAAAAATTCAACCACTGACAATGACTCAAAACTTGTAAAAGGAACAAGATTCATAATTTAGAGAAAATTATTTATGTAAAATATTTAATGACAACTGAATTTGCTGCTAACAGTGGTTAACAATCACTGGACAATTTTGATTTCTGTGGTGCCGGTAATGTTTGCCTTTCAGCGCAGAGATGAATGTTCAGAGATGAACTTGATTCAAACACATTTATTGATGTGAGGGAGAAACACTGATTAAAAGCTTTGTTAGTTTTTTTTTTTACAATGAATGTAGACAAGAAAACTTTAATTATTAAATTAACAGAAGAGAAAAAACTGCACATAATTCACTAAAATGGAACTGTTTTCAAATAAAGAATTAATTATTACATGTAATTAATTATGTTAGCTTAGATGTAAATCTTCAGCCACTAAATTGCTCAACTCTCTGTCAACACCTCACATAAAATTGATCCAAAAACACTTGTTGTCATTTGATTTTGTGGATATTTTAACAACTCTTTCTGACCCGTCATGTAGGAAAAGCAAAGCTGTTAGTAATAACATGAAAAAAAAAACTGAAGCAGCTGAATGGAAGTCTGCAAACATTAGTCTGATTATTTACACTTTTGTGGAAAAGGTCTGTTGTCAAAAGTACTGTAATACTGATACATACATACATATATTAATACACACTTAAAACAAGTTAACTTATTAATTAAGGCTTTGACTGATGTAGGATAAGAATGCTCTACTGTAGGATTCTGTTACAGTTTCTTTACAAACTGGATTCATTTGAATGGAAAACATCTGAATTACAGACTGCAGGATTACTTACTGACCTCAGTGTAACCAGAGTTAGTAGGTGTAAGTACGTGAGTTAGTAACAGAAACATAATGTCTAAATGTTAGACACGCTTCCTTTGGGAGGATTATTTCCAATTAGACTGAGACGAACTTTGTGTTTGGTTTAATCCGCCTGAACCTGCTAAAACCTTATCGCACGTCCTGGCCACCGAGGAAACAAGCTGTTACAGGTTCAGAATTTATGTGCATTCTAACCTTAGATGAACAAGTTAATGGCACAACACAAATCTTTGCTACATTTTCAGAAATCACTGGCTATTAACAAAAAAAAACTCAACATAAAAAATAAAAAACTTCAAAAATCTTGTTGTATGATTCTATCATCATCAGTGTCCTGCAGCTAGAGTCTTTCCTCTCTCAGGGAATCCAGATTTTCTGAGTCGACGGTTTTCTTCTTCTTTCTTTGTATTTTCAGCCGCCGGGCTTCGGTATTGGCTGAAACTGATCGACTGCTCTTGTTCTCCGTCGAAATGTGGTTTGTGTAGCTGTTCAAACAGGCCGCCTCTGGGTGTGGGTTTGATGAGGAAGGCGTAATTAAGGCTTGATCACACCTCTCTGTCGGGACTGTGGGTGGCGGCTGGACGTGTGGGCTCTGTGTTGTTCCTGTTTGTTTAGGGGAAAACACTTTAACGGTGTCTGTGCCGGAGGAGCTGCAGGCAGCGTCACACGGCGAGGCTGAGGAGGCCGAAAACGCCACTTCACAATGTGTTTGAGGATTTTCTGTTTGCTGCGTGCTCTCCTCAGTTTTGACGCCGGGGGTCAGGCTCCACTTTTTGGGGTCGATGAGTCGTCTCTTCTGCTCTTTGTGGAGGACAGTCAGGGAGAAGGTCCGCCTGAGCAGCTCCGGCTCTGGCTTTCTTCTCAGCTCCGTGCAGCTCCGGCTCCGAGCAATAACTCCACTGGGAACTTGACCTTTCCGTGGGCTTAGGAGAGTTAAGCTGTTCTTAGGGGTTCTTAGTGATGGTGACATACAGGTCGGGCATGCTGGTTTATGTTGGAGGGAAGTCTTGCTGCAGCTGGTGGGGGTCGGGGGGAGGGCAGGGGACTCTGGGGATGGGAGGTGGCTTGACTCGAAACCAGAGGAGGACCTGCTCATGGATGAAGATGTCTTTTTGTCCTTTCCTGAAATAAACAAGTGGAGTATGTGCAGATCATGCAGGCGTCTCTCAGTTGTGACGTGTTTTAGACTTAAGGGGGCAGTGTGTAGGATTTAGAGAGATCTACCAGCAAAAATCACCTAAAATCAAGAATTGTTGAGTTTTCATGTTTCTACTGCGGGTGGGGGGAAAAAATCGATATAGCGCAACATTGCGATATTTGGCAGGATGATTTTTTATCTATTCATAGACACCAAATATTGATATTTTATTACATTAATTCTTAGTAAATGTTGCAAATACAAAGTCAAGTAATTGAGTACTGGAGTACCTAAGTCACACCTCTCTGCCTCTGAGCCATAGGACCTGAATTCGGTAAACATACGAACAGCAGTCAATGGAGAGGGACAAATTATTTTTTGATCCCGTTTGGCTTGTGCCCTGAATTACACATATGATGGCCGGCAAATTTAAAAGATCATTTTTCATGTAAAGAAAGTCAAATTTTGAACAGTAAACTGAAACAACTTTTTTGTGAGATGTTCAGTGAACTACGTCTCGTCTCACACAATTTACGTCACCAACGCTTACATGGCCGTACCACAGACGTCACTTATGTGACGACATGGACGTGTTGTCTTTCTAAATACGTATTTTCAAAGTCTTATACTTCAGCAGTTCTGTGATAAACTGCGACTTTCTTGACTTGAAAAACGATTTTAATTGACCAACATCTTATTTGAGATTGGCGGTACAATTTAAACGGGGTCAAAGAGTCATTTGTCCGTCTCCGTTGACTGCCGTGCATAATTTTAACGAAATAAGGTCCCACGGGGCCCACTGGAAGGGGTGTGACTTGGCCACTCTGTAGAAAAATAAAAATGAATTGACTGAATGACTTTTCAGGCCACTAGATGGTGTGGCAATAAAAAATTAAATGCAAAATTATTGGAGTAAGTCAGTTAAGTATTGGGATTATATTGCATTGCGGGGTTGCTGGTGATTCCCAACCTTAGCTTCTACCGTAGCCCAGAAGGGACAAATGAAGTAATAACTCTAAAGATGTTATTTGCCACTACAGTTTCTCATACACCCTTGGTGAGCAGAGGTTCACTGACTGGTTGCAATGTGCAATTTCAACCACTAGATGTCACTAAATCCCACACACCTGACCTTGAAACAGAACAGCAGAGAGCTCAGTGTTGGAAAAGAGTGGCTTTTGTGACGGGATGCCCAAGAAAAGAACGAGCTCAAAACAAAATTGAAACTTGCACTAAAAATGAATGATGAATGAAAGAAAAGAGGGAAGCAGTCAGGTCTGGTGAAGCATGGAGCAATTTATTCCTCACGCTCAACCATGACAGAAGCACACGGCAGAAAATGCTTCAGACTTCAGACCCTCAACATGCCACACTTCTGTCTGAAGTGCTAGAATGAGTTCAGTTTTTTTGTTAAACCGTTTTAAAGGCTGTCCTTAGTCTGCATTTTAGTGCATTTACAATGATACAAAATGCCATATTTTAACAAGTATAATTATAGTATTTAGTATTTTAATTTTTCTGCATTATGCAGTTTCCAGGCACATGATTAAATATGATGCAACGTTATATTTTACTGGACTAAAAAAATATACACACAAACGGCAAAATCTTGAGAGAAATAGACTGTACAAGCGTGGCTGATCGGACATAGTTCTCGAACCACATGATCTTCTGACGTTTACAAGAACCCTCATTTACAAAAAGCACATCTCTTTGAATTCTGACAATTTTTAGACTTTGTTTTAGACTAATGCCTAACCAAACAACCACAATAAGAATGATGTAGCTATGAATGAAGCAAGGATTCACAGTAAAAACTGCAAATACTGAGAAATGTTTTTATAAACTATTTAAATCTTCTCACACGTCGGTTCAACAGTCACCATTTTCAGCAAACGCAAAACCCACCACACAACTCACAACTGCAGGTCTTTTTGTGAGTACACCTACAAGCGGCTCCACATATAGTTTCCTCAAGGTTGTGAAGAATGTCTTTAGAGGTCACTGCTCAATTTAACATTATGCAAGTGAACTTCCTGTTCCCACAATAACAGAGAACTTTGTGTTATTCCATTTTCAATGTAATGCTTGTAAAGAAATGCAAGTAATGCCAGTTTAGAAAAGCACTGAACAGACAAAACAGTGACTGATAAAACAGTTTGATTCAGTGATGCAGAAACAGAAGAATGACTTGAAGTAGATGCTTGGGAAAAAAAAGGAGAGCACCAGAAGTAAGTGAGACGAGAGCAGAGTCTTTCCAGAAGAGCATGAAAACTGAATTTGGTGGCTTGGAATGCTCGAGCATCGAGAAGGACTGGAGACCACGCGAGTCTTTCTAGTGAAGGATGAGGCAGAGGAGCGCAGAAGAGGAGGACAGTGCTCACAGGCGACTCAGGCTGTCATTACCGTTCTCCAGGTTCTCGCTGCTCTCGTAGCAGCCAGAGTCCCGTGGGGAGTCTCCCGCGAGGCCGCGTCTGTCCAGGAGCAGCTTCTCCTGTGAGCCTCCAGACTGGCTGCCTCGCTCCGGGTCGCTGCTTCCTGCAATGCACGGGACCACCAACAGGGGGCAGACAGTCACGTCACATGATCTCCAGACAAAACTAAGTGCAGGTGGGTGAATTAATTCCCAAAGCACTGATACTACCGATACTCTTGTGTTGAGTATTGATCCCCGCACCGATAGAATGCCTCTGTTAGAACAACAGCTGATTTTAAAAATAAAATATACTGACATATTTATCGATATATGGAGAAATAGGGTTATTAACAGGTTTCCCCTTAATTAAATATGACAAAATGCGAGATATCCTAGTATTATATCCTACAATAGTAAATTTGGCAAGTGTGTCTGTGCCTGTTTGACTTGTATTTGACAATATTTCTGTGTACAACATGCCCGTGATTGATTACCTGACCCACCATCGTACTCTTGCAGCAGCTCCACGGCGGTGAGCAGCACAGCTCTGTGCTGAGGGTCTCTGATGTTCAGCTCATCCAGGTCTTCTTCCTCCAGCAGCTTGAAGGTGTCCAGATCCTCGTAGCCGTTAAAAAGGAAGGTGGGAAGATGCTCCTGTGGGGAGGTGAACACATGGACAGGTGAATAAAAATCAGAAGAAGGCATTTGTTTGAGTGTGCACAATTTTGATGATATCAGAACTGTTGAGAAGTACTTCCTGTAGGCGAGGAATAATTATGTTCCAAGTTGTAACTCAAAGCTTTAGCATTTATATTTTTCTCCAGTTTTTCAAATTGAAAATAATTGTAAATTTCTTTTTTTTTTTAATGGAATAGTTCAACATTTTGGGAAATACAACTGTTGACTTTTGTACTTGCATGTCTGCAGGGTTAATATGAAGCTGCAGCCAGTAGTTGTTTAACTTAGTGCCTACCCAGGAAATGGCTGAGCCCATTATGCCGAGCAATGCAACTTATCATTTTTAAAGTTTTTGTACAGAATAAACAATCAAGACACAATGTGTTTAGTAAAAATCTTTAGAGGTGTTTGTTGGGAATGTAATGTTTGACTTCAGATGCTTTCAGCTCTTCTCCATTTTTAGTCTTTATGCTCAGTTTAATTGAGCCAAATTAATCTAATTTAAGATAAGGGTCTCATGGTTTCAACTTTGTATTTAGCATGCCAACATGCACTCTTCTCATTTAACTCTTGTCAAGAATAAGTATTCCAAAACTGTAATTTCTTTAATTTAAAAAAAACAACAAATGTCCTGTATAAAGTGAAATGCCAGTTTTTGTTTGTTTATGGAAGTCACAGTTATGCCTCTGATTGTGGAAAAGACAATTCTTCTACCTGTGTGTGTGTGTGTGTGAGTGTGTGTGTGTGTGCGTGTGTGTTGCAGATTCTGATACTGGAGTTACTTTATTACTTTGAGGTTGATGCGATCAAGCAGCTCCTCTACAGACGTGGGTCTGGGTTGTCGGGCCTTCCTCCTCCTGCGTGTCTTCTTGGGCTTCACCTCCTCTTCATTCAGGACGTCCACGTATATGAACTTAAAGGTGCCGACTTTACCGTTGAGCATCCCCATCCACGTGCCCATCGGAGGTTTACTAATGATATCGATAACGTCTCCACTCTGCAAAACCAGATTAAAGGAGCTTGAGTTTCTTAGAAGATCGAGGCTTTTCGTGTGTACCGTGTGATTTTCAGGGTCGACAACCTGGTCTTACCTTCAGTTTGAGGGAGTCGGTGTCGTAGGGACTCGGGGTGAAGTCAGTGTGGACTAGAGCTCGTCCACAGAAGGGTCCGCGGTACGGCAGCTCATCCTCTTCCCCGTCCTCAGACTTCACACTCTCTCTGTTGCTGTTGGAGGAGTCAGTGGTGCCAACCGTCTGCCCACCTACACAAACCACAGAAAGACAAATGAGCCACTTCCAGACCACAAGACTGCACCAGTGTGTTAGTATTTGAAAAATACTTTCAGTCTTTTAATGTGACCAGGTTGTTGGATTTTACACAGTTTTCCACAAAGACAAATACAGTGAGGTCTGAAATGTTTAGGCTATCTTAAAGGCGTCCTTGCAACACTTTTTTCATAAACACCAAACATCTGGTGTTCCAAGGGCAAGTTAAAACAAACGCTCTGTGTTTACAGCGTGCATGATCTGGATACACTTGCTAATAACTCAGACTTACTCATGGAGCTTTGCCCGCTGAGGGAGCTCCTCAGGCTTTCCACAGACCCTCCCGGCTTCAGTTTGGGTTTCTCCAAAGAGTCTGAGTCTGTTTGAGGCGAGTGAGGGCAGCTGGACATGCGGTCTGGGCTCGACTGGGACACAGAGGAGAAGGAAATTAATTCTCTTTGCTTCACAATCTTCTTACATGCTTCTGTACTGGACTGTACAACGCTGACAGTACAAACCTGTTCGGAGAGAGAATTGTAGTATCTCTTGGATATGTGCTTTCTCATAGTTTCTCTCACAGACTTGACTTTTTTGCCCAGCGAAATACGAGACGTCGGTGGAGACTTGACAGGATCTCTCACACCATTTCCGTCTTTCTTCTAATGTACCACCAAAAACAACACAAAAAAAACCCAGATGAACAGATGTAACTCATTTATTTATTCTATGGAAAATCAGGAGGAATGGCAGTTACGTACAGTGTTCTCATTGTCTGGGAGGGCTGTGTGCACTGAGCGGTTGGTCAGGTCGAATCCTCCAAAGCTACAAGCTCTCTATGAAAAAACAAAACAGAACAAAACAGGAGGTTAGTGACGGAGGGGAACTTGAGGGGTTTCTTGCTGAACACAGTGAGTTTTTTAAAGCCTTTAGCCACCACTGCAGGAAGAGCGGCTTGAACACCTGTTGCAGCTGCCAGTTCAGTTCATTACGTATGTTACAGGGGGACTTTTTGTTGAGGATGTGTGATTACATTTAAGTCACAACATGAGGGGTGTTAAAGTTCCTACAGCGGGTCAGATCACTACTTATCCATGACAAGCTGAGTAAATAAAAAAAAAAATTAAAAAAGCCTTTGGCCAATTTGTAGAACTTAACAATTAGAAGGAAAATTTTACACTAAAAATACTGGATGTTCTCTTGTAGTTATTATATTTACATATAACAGGAAACAGCAGAGATGCTGGAGCAGTTCATGCAGGGCGGCTGATGCTGATAAGTTTCAGTTTGGTTTAAAAATTAATTTGAGACCTGCCGTACATTCATTAGCAGAACTAAATTACAGATCATGCTACACATGTAACATTCACTGCACAGAACGATACGGAGAATACACAGTATAATAACACACTCTGTAATGTATTAAGACTTATTAACCTAACACAGAACCAAATACACATATGAAAGTTCCAACTTAAACAGCTGAAGCCTGAAGCTAGTTTAGCACATGCTGACTGAGCTAACGTAGTAAAACCACCTGTTTCTTTAATTCTTGTGATTGTGACACTTCTCTAAACTTTCCAGAGTGTGTGTATTTAACTCTGTTAGCGAAACGAGTCATTGCGTGGAGGAAAAATTAATCCACCATTCAAGCTACAACAAGCGAGCGAGAGGCTAGCTTGTTAAGCTGCACTTAGGTAGTCACAGACACGGTGGGGAATCCAGTGAATTTTCAAAATAGAACACCCTGTGCAGATCGTTTTGTTTTACGAAATCACCTACAGCAACCTATGATGTATGCATGAGTTAACTGTGTTTTTCTCACATGAACCAGGGAGCAAAATAAAGATGGGGAATGAGGATGATGCTATGGTGAATTTTCTGTACAGAACTCGTACCGAAACCGTGAGGTCTAAACCGAGGTGTGACCTAAACCGTGACTTTTGTCTTTACGCCCCTAGTGGCCATCCACAAACAGGTTTGTGGATATATGAGTGATGGCTTTTTGTTTTTTGGTTTTTTTTTTAAATCTCGAGCTTGAGTTCCAAAGCAGAAAGCCAAGTAAAATAAGTTAGTTTTTGTTGTCAGATCAAATGGTTTTAATGACTGAACTGACACTTTACTACCTGAAAGTATTAATTCAGTGGAGTACCTTTAAAGTTATCACTTGACGATACTGCCTTTGTACTCACCCCATGGTGGCTGAGCAAGTTGAGACTCCGGTGACGGATCTCTCCGTCAGTGACCGAACGAGCGATTTTGGGTCCTTCATCATTGCAAACCTCTGTTTCAGAAAAAGAAGAGCCGCTGCCTTCACCTGCCCCCGTCCCCTCCACCACCCCGTCCATCTCCTGAAGAATGGGGATCCCGCTCGTTTTGCTAAAGACCTGGAAGACCTTCTGGCTGCTGCAGGTGTCCAGGCTGCTGGAGGAGGGGGACGTGGTCAGGCTGTCCGAGTCCCTGTCGTAGGTGAGCTTCTCCCACAGAGCCGAGGTCAGGGAGTCCACGGGGCCAACAGCAGGCGACTTCTGCACACCTGAGTGCACGGAGGAGCTGGCATCTACACAGGGAAGAGCGTCTGTGTTTAGGCTCTCTGGAGGGTAAGAAGAGGGGAAAGCATGAAGGCTGAACCACGAATGCAATGAAATCCTTTTAGATTTGTCTATAAATAAAGCTGAACTTATATTAAATATCAGGTATCGGCTGGTAGTTATGTTTGTGAAAATGGTTTGTGACATCAGTGAATTGATGCAATAGCTGCCAATACAACACAAAACATTGTTTTATCCTCAGTTTTAATGTTTTTTCAAATGTCGTGTTGCAGTGTGCCACAGAGGCTTTTCCAGCCTGCAAAGAGAACCCTTCGGGCCCACCACTGGTTAATGTCATGTTTTGGCATTCTGATTGTCAAATAGTAAACATGTTGAGGAAAAAAGCTGGAAAAAGTGCCTTCAAAACATATATTCTCACAGACTACACAACTGGTGAAAACATTCTGTAAATACTGTCATTACAGTAAATAGGCTTCGTCAAACAGTAATTAGATGCAGCAGAATTACTGATATTTTGTCCAGACTCTGCGTCACATCAGCATTGTGGTGACCAAGGCACATTTTTCCTCTTAATGCACAGTATGTCCTTGCTGTAAACAACTGCTGCTTTTTCAATCTTGGCCGTTGAGCGAAACGTGCTGATGGATTTTAGCTGCATAAAAACAGAAAGTACCCTCAGCTCCAGGCCTCTTAGACTCGTCGATTCTGATCAGCTTTTTCTTCACTTTCCGGGTTGAGTTGACCAGTTTGTGGAGTCTCCTGAACGTCACCGATTCCTCTGGTTCAGTGTCTGACAGGTCACAGGGCTGACAGGAGAGGCCAGGGAGAATTTCATTGATTAAACTCTTACTAAATTAATTGAGAAAACACTTCATATCCCCACAGGAGCTCTGCTGTTACAGTAAAGTAACACTACAGGTCTGTTCATGGCGGACTGTTCCCAGTAGTGTTGTCAAGATGCCAAAATGTTTGTCCTGATACTGGCTCTAATATAAAGTTCTATTCTTATGATGCTATTCTGACTTTCTATATCACAATTCAAATAAAGCCAGTCAGACACCAGAGACTTTAAACTTGTACGTTCGTGCTTTGTTGCTTTCTTACTGTGGGATAACTTGCTTGAAGGTCTTTAGTTGCATAGATGAATGAATGTTTGAATATGTTTGGTGTGTATATGTTGTCCTAATGTAAAGTTTAAAATGAATATCCTAACCTATGTTAATGAGTATGATTCGTATTCGAAGTGAAAGGAAACAAATGGTAAAAATATTATCAACAAAAGAAGCGTGCCGTTTGAAAGCTGTTCCTCTGTGGCGTTTTTTTTTTTATTTTT
>JAQLOL010000007.1:7710082-7727482 GCA_029783665.1 Naso thynnoides | reverse complement strand
GCTCCAACAGACACCTTTCGATACTTTTCCAAAAAAAAAAAAAGAAAAGAAGGGAAAACAGTTTATGTTATACTATAGGCGAGCATTTAACAAAAAGAAAACAGAGGTCCTATGTTGACCATATACAAAGCGTTGATTGCTGCAGCATCACTGCTGACAGAATTTTGCTCCAATTTCTAGCAAGGAATCTGTTAAAAACAACAAAAAATAGGTGCCTTTTATTTCCAAATGTAGTTTCGTACCTTTTTGAATATTTAGTACCACCGTACTTTTTCAGTACTGGTACACCGTACAAGAGTAGTTACCAGTTATAAAGCTGGGACCGTGACACTTCCGCTGTTGTTTTTACTCAGATGCAGTACACAGCTCACAAACTCAGACAAACAGTTGTCCACTTTAGTAGCTTGTATGAAAATAAAAAAGGTATTACAGCTGGGTTCATGCTGCAGATGCGTCTCCAACTACCTGCTGAGCTTTCTGTAGAAACAACTTGTAACTTAATATAAATTTGTGGCAGGAAACCACAGTGATGATGCTGAGGTCCATGTAAATAGCTGTCCCACACACTCTGTGTCACCAGACTAGAAAATGCTTTCTATACCTGAGAAAACAACAAGCTAGCTGCTTGGAAATCACCTAAACCACCAGATAAAATTACAGTTAGTGAAAAGAACAGTTATATTTGACAACTCGAGTCATATATCAGCTCTCACTTACGGACCAAAACATAAGAAAAAACATCAGATTAAAAATAAATCAAGAAACAACAAATGACTCACACACAGACAGAGAAAGTGAGTGGAGAACACACACATAGCAAAGAGAAATAGTCAGGCCATCCAGATGAATCTGAAAAATGTGCCCTGAACCTGAGCCCCCTAATCACCCCACCCATGCATAAAAGAGCTGTGGCCTGCATAACATGGCCCTGTGCTGAATCCACCCGCTCACTACAGCACAATAGGGGGTTAGCGCTTTGACAGCGATGAATAGAAGTCCGCCCAGTGCCCTGCAGTTGGGAGAAGGCCCTGAGCTGCAGGGCTTTAGAGGGGCCCCGGTTCAATGGTGGGACAGGGACGGAGGGAAAGAGGGAGGCGCTGTCAACAGCTCAGCAGCCTTGGCACAGGCAGATCGCAGGCCCTCATGCGCAACACGCTGCCTGAAGTTGTGATTCAGCAGTAAAAAGCAGCTAAGATGCCCTTAAAGTGGGCGCTTAGAGACTTACGTTGCAGTTGAACAGTTCGGTGGGGATGGGACTGCAGGGGTCGGCTGTCTCAGGGGGATCAGACCTGCACGTCTGTCTGTTTTGTGTCTCAAACTCCTTCAGCTGCAACAAAAGATGATGCTCTTAGCACACGATGCAAAATACATCAAGCTCCTGTATTTATCCTTAAGCAGCAGGGAAACAATGAACCTGCAGTCTTTTATGCAAACAGCACTGCTCTGACTTCGTGCCCACATCAGACGTTCATTACTTTCACAAGGCTGAAAAATGCAGCGAACAACAAACAATAGAAATATCGCCCACACAGATAGTCTAGCCTTTTAAATATGCATTCAGATTCCAAACTTCAAAGGTGGTTTTGGAGAAGTCATCTCATATCCTGGTTTAAATTGAAATAATAAAAATAATGAGTTTTTAAATTAACACAACTGGAAGATTTGTATTTAGCATTCAATGGCCAAGTTTAACTGGATACTTCACTCAGGTGATTACATGTCGAAAGGATTGAACTTATGTAACACACACACACGTGCGCACTTGCACACTCACACACACACGCACGCACGCACGCACGCACGCACGCACGCACGCACGCACGCACGCACGCACACACAAACGCTCCTTTTTTCACAGCAAGATCTTTACGTTGAGCAAATCTCTCTGTTTATCAGAGAATTTGGGGATGCATGACATCATACCCGAGCCAGCGCTTCCTCTATAGAGATCATATTCTCCTTCACCATCATCATCAGCTGGATGCGCTCTTCATCACTCATGGTGATTTCACTGGCCACAAAGCCAACATCATCACCTGTCAGGGAACGAGCAGAAATGTCAGCTGACACGACTGAAGACTGAAGACTGAAGACAAGACTGCTTTAATTTGTTAAGACAAATCTTGAATGTCTATTACGAAATATTTGTAAATAAGTTGATGAGCGCTCCTAAACATCCACTAACATGCAGTATTTTCTTGGTTTCTGTTCGTTTTGTTATCTTGACGTACCTTTTGAAATCTGACGCATTACTCCTTTCTGTGACTTTCGAAAGCTCTGCCAAAAAGATTTGCTCTTTCTCTTCCCGTCCCATTTTCCTTTACAGCACAACAAGGCAGGTTAATTTGGTGAAGAAAAAAATAGACTTAAAAACAGCATCAACACACAACTATACATATTTATACTACGGGTAAACAATAAATTACACCTGCACGGAATTTACAAACACGAGACTATTTCCTTCATGACCTAAATTACAATATTGTCAAAACCAAAACATATTTTTTAGTATTTGAATATTCACCTGTGATAACTGATAGCAAAAGAAAAATATGCTGAACTAAAGACGTCTTTAACCAACACAATATTCCTGCAGTAATTTTTCTTTAGGCTAAATTTTCGTGTAAAAATGGTGGAAATGTGACATCAATTCAACAGTAAAGCATCAAATATATTGAGATTAAATTTCAACTCACCTCCTGATCCATCATCAGAGCTAGATTTGTGCACAGGAAACCTGGAAAGCAACAAAAAATATTTACTTTATTCAGATATTTAAACCGAGGAATCAAAGCTGTGAACAGAACTTCACCTGTTGTCCAAAGTTATTTTCTTCATTTTCACTGTTATCCAACCATCTCCTCTTACATTCCTGTCTATCCTTCTGATTTAAATCAGGTTTAAAAAAAAAGAAAAAAATAATCACAGAAGTGCTCTGTCCCTCATGACAGCAGCGTCATAGTGAGGAGAAATCAAAGTAGTGAAAACAGATGAAAAAGACTGGCTGCTCTTGGCTGCTGGACAGAGGTCAGAGCTCTACGGCCATCGCAGGAACAATAGCGTCTTTTTTCGTGTCCAGTCAGGGTTTTGCAGCAGCAGCAGTGCTAACGTGGCCTCTGCATTCTCTGCACACTTTCACCCTCCCTCTTTCTCTCTCTCTCTGTCTCTCACTCTTCATCTGTCTGGGCTGTTTGTTGTAAATAACTGTCTCTCTCTCAGTTCACACTTGTTGCTGGTGTAGGGTCAGTGTGCGAGTTTGTTAACAAATCAGAACTGTACTTTTTATGTTGTGGCCTAAGTGAGATATCCCCGACCACAGCCACAAAAAGCTGAATTCAACTAATGGCACTGTTTTTTAAAAAACCTTTCAACAGGTACTGCAGTAGTATTGTTGTTGTGAATTCTTTAAAGCCATGATAAATATGCAATGAAAGTGCCAATTCCTCTTTTCAGATGCCAGTAATTTATTTGTTTGTTTTGTTTTGTTTTTTTTAACACTGAAAAGACTTGCTTTGCCACTTTGTCTTAAGCAGTCATCAACACGTTTAGAAAATGGCATTACTCCGATTTCCAGTCAAAACACAAACCACCTTTTACAATGACACAACAAATAGATTTTGTGAATAATCAAATATTCAGCATTGGCCAAAAACACCATCTACATGACTGTAAAAATATTTTTTATTGACTGTCATAAAACAATAGTTTAGCTTTTTATAAAGGACCATGAAACAGGTGAAAGAACCACTCTTCTAAAACCAATATTGTTCACAAAGCCAGACATTAGCCATGAAATTCAAACTCTATCCAAGGTTATGGAGAGACAAATCAGCACCGTTTTCTTTCTTTCAGCTTCGGCAGTAAATAAGAATATAGAAGACGAGAGATAGTTTATATGTTACGGCATGATGATAAAAAGAAATCTGTGAAGCCATTAATCACACTAAGAGCTCATAAACTAGTCTAAAAATAATGGTGTTAATCAAAATTTACTGTGTTTTTCCCACTAGGGGGCAGTGTAAGTTTCCTGTGAACGCTGTCTGAATAGATAGGTGATGGAAGGAAAATCTGCCTGCTGTGCTCCTGTTCAGGCTCTGAATAATTCAGGCCTGTTTATCATTATAACAAATCCCTAAAAGTATTTACTCAACTGTTTAATTTTAAAGGTTCTGACTCTTTTAACAAGCTCAATGAAATCAATATGCAGCCTCATCATGAGTCATCACCCAATTCCTTCATCGTGTTTCGGCTTTCCAATGACAAAATATGACTAATCTTTGGAGTTCCTCAAGAGAAACAATGGAGGGGAAGGAGGAAGTTCAGAGGTGACACAGAAATGTTTCATAAATGTGACTGGAGGGCAGCAGGAAGCAGAGGAAAGGCACAGGAGGAATAAAGAGATAATGCAGGAAGAGGAATCACAGCTTAGCCTCTAAAAGTGACACAACTATTAAATATTAATGTGTCTGTACAGCCAGAACACTACAAATCATCTGGACAAAATAACAGTTCCAGACGTGCTCATTAATATCTATTATCGTATTTCCTGGTTCCTTCGACCACATACAGTTTGTCCCTGCTCTCACTGATGCTTCACCTCATGGCCTGGGCCTTGCTGATGCTGGGCCCTCAGGTTCCTAAATACACATTGGAGTCCTTTAACTGTGGGTCTCCAACTTCCTTACTGTTTTATTGCTTTTACCTTCTCTCAGTCTCTGGAGTGGAGGTGGTGCTGCTTAAACCAAGGGATTCCTTTAAGGAGATGAAAACAGTGCGAATTTAAAAACAAACAGGTCATATTTCAATCCACTGATCTGTTTTTAAAGGTAATTTTTTGAGTAACATTTCCTTTAAGTAACATACTGTTATTTGAAAGAACAGATATTTTAAAAAAACGTGTATTTTTCCTTGAAAGGAATAACATGTAGCAGACAAGTATCTTATACAACCTCCAGTTAAAAATAACAACAGAGGAATTTCAGATATTTGTTATGTATAATATATATGTAATTTGTCGCAGTTTTGAATACCAATCTTGTAATTTGGTGGCAAGAAAACCCACATGTGCCACTCGTCACATTTTAGGATCTACTCCCAAACATTCCCGGACAGAGTCAAGGCCAGTTGTCTGCATCACAGTCAGTCGGTCATATGCTACTTTTTAGTCGTCTCTGCTCAGGATAATCATGACAAGGCAATTCTGTGGCCTTTTATCAGTCTGTCTGCTGACGCACAGAGCAGGAAGTTGCCTTCCTTTGGGGTCTGACACGCACAGAGCTGGACACTCACCTGGATCTGAGAGCGGAGCTGCAGTGATGTGGCCACTGAGTCAACCTTTCCCTTAAACACAAAGCCAGGGGAAGCGGAGGAGTAAATTAGAGTGTCATCATAACACAGAAATAGAAATAATATTCAGCTAACTGCATTGGCCAGCCCACATTGTGGAATAACACAGATTCACAGTTTTGTGTCACCCAGTTATGACCTCTGCAATCGCTTTACTGCAACCAGGTGTTTTTCATAATGTCAGAAAATGTGCAATGTATCAAAAATGCATGTTTTTATCCAGTCTTCAGTGGCAGATTATAAGTTACCTTTGGTTAAAGCAAAAAGGTCAAACCACAGCTGGAAAACAACATTACAGCAGACGCTTGACACAACATGCAGCAAAGACGTTGAGCCATAAGTTAAAGGAACAGTTCAAAATTTTACTCATACTGTGTGCCAAATATGTTCCTATCTGGTATTTAAGTTGTGATGTGGAACCCTTTCAGAAAACTGTATCCAGGTCCAAGCCCCGCCTTTTCAATATGCTGCAGCACTGCGTCCCGTGTTGTTAAAATAGATCTGAGCAAAAAGAAAAAGAACTGACCCTGTGCAGATATATCTGTTAGGGTTTTCAACCATGTCTTTGTTTTAACCAAACAACAGCACAGCTGATGTTGTCTACACCCGGTTAGGAAGAAACTGTAACTTTTATGAAGGATATTCACACAGTCAGTTTGGTTTAAGTGAATGGGTGTAAACTTGCTAAAGCCAAAACTTTTCCCTCATTCCTTTATCATACTTTATCAGCTGCTGCCTTGTCCAAGTCTTTCTCATTGCCAGACAAGCGGCAGAATGAAAGTTTGTTTGTTATTTTTTTAAACCCAGATCTGTTTAAACAACATCGCACACGACACTGCAGCATATTGAAAAGATGGGGCTTGGACTCGGATATGTTTTTTTTAAATATGGTGTTGCGTCACACTTAGAGACCGGACTGCCTTTAGCATGATAGCTTAGCTTAACATAAAGACAGGAAATATCTTGCCTGGTGTAACAAAGGAGACATAAAACACTGTCAACATTTGACAGTTTTGCTAGCTGTTTACTATTGTTTCCAGCCTTTTCACTGAGTTGATGCAAATCTTACAAACCGCACTCTCACTAAGAAAACAGGCAAATTTCCATGAAGTGCTGAATTATTCCTTTAAAAGAAATTGTAGCAAAATAGCAAGATGGCAGAGAAACAACCTCAGTAATTTGATGCTAATAATACTGATGACTGTTTACCATCTCCGCATCTTGCACTACTTTGCGTTTCCGTAGCTCCTCCATCCTTTCACACACGTCACTGAGGGAGGTACCGTAATACTGAGAATACTCCTGAGCCAGGTCATCAAGGTTCCCCACCGAGCCATCCTGTAAGAGATAAAGAGACATTCAAATACTCACACTGATATGACCACAGACCAGAGGAGGAAAAGGACACTCTGCAGAGGTTGAGCGGGATGCCAAATGACAGGAAACACTGTAAACACGAGCCACTATCATGATTACAGCCATTGTTTCAAGCTTTAGTACGGTCACGAGCAAAGCAAACAGCCTGGACACTCTGAGATAAAGCTCCAGGAGTGCAGAAGCATCAGAGACATCCAGCTGTGATATTGCCTCCGCCTTCACGAGCTTGTGGTCTTCCTGCCCACTGCCCAGCTACCCCCTCCACCTCCTCAGCCCCTCTCAGACCTGACCCCCTGGCCAGAGGAAGCACCATGTGACGCGGCTACGACTCTCACTCAGCTCTCTTACAGTCATCAGGAGTTGACTCAAGAGGCCACAGTTCAGTCTACCGTAAATCACAACAAGTAAAATCACTCAGTCAGATGAGTCTTTGTCCTGACACAGAGCAAAACCCTCCTGGATGTAACCTCTTTTAGTTTCCTTCAATTGTGCTACCTGCAGTTATGTGCCTTTCGCCATGTGGGAAGGAGGAACGAATACGACATAAATCATTTAAGAGAATTTTCGCTGAGTTTTATGACCCACTGACCTTTGGGACCAGAATCAACACACAGAGCTGGTTTCCTTATCAGTGGAATAACCCTTGTTCTAGAGTAGGAGGACATAATAAAACAAAAAACTAAAATCGTCTGTCAGTTCGTTAAGCCCGTAGCTCCATCATCAAAAGTTTTCTGTAGATTTCTCTACAGAAAAAAAAAAGCATTAGCAAAATACATTTATGAGGAAACAGAATGCTGCCTGGATTTTGTTTTCTAGCAGCAGACAATGTGTTGAAATTCATATCTGAAATATTCATGTTTCGGCTACAGTAGCTAAACCTGCACCGATTAATTTTAAGCCACTTGGGGAAAGCAGAAACAAAAATTGTCATGTTATCCTTTTTAAAATTTGCTACAGCTAACATGTTAGCAGAACACATGAATATACTTTTAGAGTTGCATTTCTGTCCACCTGACCATTACAAACATTCACTTTCCTTTTGGCTCTGTTTTTGGTCTCCACCAACTCCTAAGAGAGATCGAAACAGGGTCTCTGCAATCTGCTCTCTTCTTCTATGTTGACCAGTTTGCCTGCTGTGTCTGGAAATGATGCTCTGAGGGCAGAGAGACTCAACTTTTGGTTTCTCTTTGCAGCACTGTGGGAGACTGCAGACTTGGGTGATAATTATTTGTGGGTTGTAACCGCAAGTGATCCCTCTCAGACAAGTAGTCAGATGACTTGTGGTTTGGTTGATCATAGCTGTTTTTAACACATAACCTTTCACGCCTCTGTTTCACAAAGCCAACTTGTACAGTTACAGGTACAGTTCAAATGCTGACGATACTTATTTACCCATTTTTGAGCATGTTTAGATGTTAGAATTAGCCTTATTGTTTACGAGAACCATGGACAATAAAAAAAACCCTGTAGATTTTTCCTTATAAGTGCTACAGCTAAATTAGATTAGGAAAAGGACCAAAGAAATTCTGCTAACTAAGAAATGACTACTTTTAAAAAACATCGAGAATAATGTTGCTTTCTGGCCGGTCCTATTCCTGCTGCTGTGTGAATAAATAAGACTTCATCATCATCATCATCATGCAGATATTGAGGCAGTTTGATTCATTCCTGATTTACACAACTAACTACATAACACGACATATAAAGTTTAAAACAATTATACTGTGTTTGGTCTCATTTAAGATAGTTCCCCATTAGGCTACGTCATCAGTAACAGCCATCCTTAAACTACTTTATTGCTGCAATGATTAATCAATTAATCGATCAATAGAAAGTTACTGGTCATCACCCACTATTTTGACAAGCCTCTTACATGTGTGAATTTGCGGCTTTTCTGTGTCATGTATGATAATAAATGAGGCGTCTTTGTGTTTTGGGTTGTTGTTTAAACAACAGATGCAATGTGAAGACGTCACATTGGGCTCCGGGGAACTGAGATGAGCGTTTGTCACACTTTATCGACATTTCATGGAATAAATGAGTAGTCGATTAACTGTGAAAATAATTTGCCGATTGATTGACAATGAAAATAATCATTAGTTGCAACCCTGAACTGTATGAGTTGTCATTATTATTATCATTATTACTGTTATTGCTAACTCATGCCGTACCCTGTAGATATGCAAATGTGTCCGCTGAGAACGGTCCTCTGCTGTGAAGAGTAACACTGTGGGCTCACTTGTCTTGTGGCATGATAGACTGTGACTGGCTCAACTGTCCAGAAAAGAGGGCCATTCATTTGGTAAATGACGTGCCCCCGGGTCGTAAATGGCTTGAAAATCTGGCTGCTTTTCATACAGTCAAGAAAACGAGGCTGTGGCTGACCGAGAAGCTCTGCACTGTGCCTGGCTGCTGCTTCTCTTTTGCTTCAGACTGCCACTGATCCACATAAACAGTCTATTGTGACACAGGCACATGATATTGCATAGCCCTGAGTGCTTATTAGACACAGTGCGTGTATACATCCTCGTTGCAAATGAATGTAAATACAGAAAACGAGCTGACCTGAATTTTAAGTCAAATAAATTCTGCGTTACATTCTCCTGCTGAAAAATGGGAGTTTTGGGAAAAATATTCCAGTGTGCTTTATATTTCCCTCTGTCTCCAAATTAATGGTCTGGAAGCCAAAATTGCAGCATGAGACATCAACCGCAGAGGCTTGAAAAGGAGAGTGCGGTGTCACATTTCTCCAGCGCTGAGCATCTCATAGGCAGACAAAAGATCCACGTGCCCCCAGGGCCCAGGGTGTCTAATGAGTGTTTTTACAGTTCCTCTGTCTTGTCTCACCCTTTTAGGCAACCAGGGTCACAAAGTATCAGCAAATCATTTGTATTACTTGAGTCTACTTTGAGCGAGAGCTGGTCTTGTTTCAGAAGTCAAAAGTAACAAGCGTATCAACGGATTCAGATAAGGTCATAAGGCAGAACATTTTATGACATCCTCTCTGATAACAAATAGCATGAGTGTTTTCTGGTCAACACCATTCAGCTCTACCTTTTGTCCGAAACCATATTCTACTGGATACCAGATCGAACTGACGTAGCCAAGCAGCATCAACTGGAAAGTGTGTATGTTCATCTTGTTTGACGTTCTTATTTCCAAATTATGTCCTCCACGTCAAATAAATCAGTCCTTAGCAAGCACATGTACATATTATAATCTTGTACAATTCTCCGAGAACTTAATTTTGACAAACTGTTACTGTGAGATTTTAGTGCAGCAAAGAATCTCATGTCATAAACATCAGTCGCTGTAAATGTCTCTGACAGTGGACGGATGATGTCTCAAAAGATCGCAAGGACGAGCATCAACTTGTTTAAGCCTTTAATGCTCAATGACTTAATTAACCAACTAAAACAGAAAACAACCCCAGAGAAGAAAGTTGCAGACTCTAAGATGTTTTTTTTTTTTTAAATCAAAGTAATGTAAACTGAAATTTTCCACACTGAATCTACAGGAAACCTCCATCTCCAACCATAGGAGCGCATTCCAGCACAAACATAAAAATACACTCACCACAAACAGGCATCTGGCTGCCAACAGTAGCTACCCAGCACAGGCTGCTCTTCAGTCCCAACACACTGCTGTACGTGAGCGACACCGTTTTGAAACTTAACTCAGTTCAGGGAAGGACAATACATCCTGAAGTAAAGGGGAGGGGTGTCCGGCATGCATAAATCAGAAAGAGTTTGGCTGAGGGGAGGTTGGGGGAGTTGCAACCACATGTGACGCTGGTGCTGCTGGGTGGGGCCCTCGACTCTCTCCAGCTGCGGCCCACAGAGGCTGGCTGACTCACATGTTCAAATAAACCACGACCTCTTAGTGTGAGAGTGCGCCTGCATGTTTACGTCTGCAGTGGAGTTACAGCGATGTGTCAGGCTTTATTGGCTTTACAAGAACTGTTGAATACGGGCCAGATTATGTTTCCTCCTGCTGATATGGAACTTCCTCTCCAGCGAGAGTTTTATAGAACTCAGAGACGTTTTAATGTCGTTGCATTTTTCTTTTAATTTCATTCATTTTTAATTATGTTTTCTATATAAATTGTTAATCTAAAAGCCCTCTGTGAGCTGTCCTTATAAACAACCAAAGAGTATGTTTATATCTCTCTTAAAAATTCTATGTATTTTGGGCATCACTGGGGGGGGAGTTAAATTTACTTCATTTACTTCCTAATACACAATTTGAGACAGATTTCGCAGCCTTCTTCACTATCCACACTGGCATCAGGGTAAGTTAGTATTAAACTAACATTACAGGTTTACTAGTTTCCATAGTTCATTGCTCTTAAGAATAAAATTCAAAATACAAAACATGAAGGTCTATTGTACAAAATCTAAACACATACGTTGAAATAGTAATCAGGCTTTGGGTACCCTACATTTTTTTTAACACTAGCAGTCTTACCACCAGCAGGTGGCAGCAAATAGTAACTCTACATGAACATAGTTCACTTACTGACTACCACTGAGAGCTCAAGGTAGTGATTTGAAAAGCCAAGTAGGCACAGCACTGTGCAATTGTCTGAGCACTTATCAAGTACACTACTAGATTCAACTTGTAGGGGACAGAGGAGGAGATCCAGAAGAAGCATCGATGTGTTTTCCCTCCTTTGCTCACTGCTGTGTGACTAAATAAAAACAAAGGCATCTTCACATACCCTTAAGGCATGAAGTATTAGGGTGGTGACCTCGTTTTCTTGCAGCATTAGTCAGTGAGATTAAGTGTGGAGAGACAACCTTTAGCATCTTTGTCTAATCATGACCATCCTGCTTCATCTTCAGTAACTGACCACTGACTTCAGAGTAGTGAGCAGCAGCAGCAGGAGGTAACAATACCAGCGTTAGATCTGCGGCAGGAGGCTGCAGATTACGCTGAGCTGCAGATGGATGGTGGAGATGGTGGAGGGCTCCGTTCTGCGCAAAGTGCCACAGGGCCAAGGCAGCTCACGCCAGAAAGGGCAGTTTTCTGCCTGGCTACACAGCGGCGGGCTGCTCGTCACCTCCAAACACAGGGGGAGCCGGAGATAGATGCCATTCCTCCCTGTCAGCCAGCTCCTTTCCTATTACCATCAAGGCTCCTGATTCTGTCCATGTCGACCTGCAGTGTTTGAGCACTCATCTGAGCTTTGATCCCAGCGGAGATCACTCTGTGCCTGAGAAAGTGAGAGACACAATTCATGTGTCTGTGGAAAAGCCTTCTCCACGTGGTCCAGATCATGGCCTCGGCATCATATCCATGAAGAATTTGAAGTCGCAATAACAAACACTGAATTCATGTCCAGTTCTGAGATGAAAGGTGTCACGTTTGGTGTCTCAGATGGTGGCATATCAGCATCAGATTTGAATGGAAACAGTCTGTAGGCTCGGCTGTGACTAGATAAATGACATTCCTTGTAAACTAAAGATCAGCTGCACAGATAAAAGCATGAGTGCATCACCCACCTTTACGCAAATGGATACGTCATACAATATATCGTTAATTTCCCCCCAATCTCGTGTTCATGTTTGACTCGTTTTTGTCAAAAAATGCATCTTTGAATGGTCGACAACAATTAGAGGTGAGTCTCTTTCAGCCTTCTCCCTTCCTCACAAATATGTACATGTTAAGTCGTGTGAGGAAGACAGCATTTAGGATGGATTGTTTTCACCAAACTAATATTTGAACAGAGAGCCAGACTACATCCAGATGTGGTTAAGGAGATCAGATTACAATTCAATCATGACACATTTACACCTTGCTTAACTCAGGTCCTTCTTTATCAAGATAGCATGTCTGGATACACACAGTGTTCTAATACCAGGTATGAATGGGGTCAAGCTGTTGTTAATGTAAACATTTATTGTGGCTGGGTGTTAAAATACAATTGCAAAAAAAGGCAACGTGCCAATTAGTAAGTATTGTGAGTGAAAATATACACTGTCAAAAAAATAAAAAGCAGCAGCCTTCTTTTGACTAGATGATGACATATTTTTGATATTCACAAAAGGTTCTCTGAAATGTTTTTAGCTTAAGTGGCACTGAAATGTTTAAAAGCCATGCAAGTCTTAGTAATGCAATCAGCAAGGGTTTTATGAGAAAACATGATATGCAATAATAATCCATGCAGTGTGTTTGTGTGTGTGTGTGTGTTTTTGGATTTGCACCTCAGTGAGGACTAGCGAGAGTTTTTGACCGAAGGAGTGAGGTCATTTTTGGGAAGAGAGGACATTCTGGCTGGACCTCACTATGTTGCCAGGCTTTTTTGAGGATAAAAACTTGGTTTGAGGGTTAGGATGAAAATTAAGTTTAGATTAAGGTTAGGGTAAGGATTAGGGTTAGGGTTAGGCATTTAGTTTTGATGGTTAGGGTAAGGGGCTAGGAAATGCATTATGTCAATGAGTGTTCTCACACATACAGCAATAGAAACGTGTGTGTGTGTGTGTGTGTGTGTGTGTGTGAGTGAGAGAGAGAGAGAGAGAGAGAGAGAGAGAGAGAAAATTACTGCTGCTCCAGAGCACCCAAGGGCCCAGTCCAGATCGACAGCCCTGGGGCCCCCCAAAGAGTAAAAGAGGATCAGCGGAGAAGCTTAACCATTCATGTCTGAGTGGTAAGTGAATTTTGACAAGTCCCAAATGAGGCTCTGATGACAAGGGTCGCACTGTGACATGCAGGCTGTCAGTCACACACGCACACACACACACACACACACACACACACACACACACACACACACAAAGCAAATAGAATCACTGGTCTTATTTTAGCTGTATTATAAAAGTCTACGATACACAGCTCTTCTCCGATATGTCAGTCGCTGAGCAACTATCTCTTACTGCTGACATAGACAAAAGATCAGCTTTACTGCTGGCACAGACTTCTCATGCCCTTGGGGGTGGGAGGGGTGGGGGGCACCTGACTGCACTGAGACGACTGGATCGAGATTTTTAAGGAAAACACAAAACAAAAATGTAGGCCGTTCCCAGAAAACAAATTAAAAACTAAATTGTTTTCCTCTGAAGCAATAAATACAGATTCGTGATGCTTGGGGAGGGGTCCAGATTAAAAAGGATGAGAGTGAAACTCTAAGGAAGATTAAGGGGGCAGACAGGCAGCACAGAACAGAACAAACCATTACATTGTGGCAAATCTGATCAGAATTTTAAACATTAGCTTAAAACTCATAGTTCTGCTTTATATGCAGGAAACTAGAGTTTTAAAAAAGCCCTGAACTACAGAATGTATCGCTATCATTGCAAAAGCACCCCGAGCATTGTTTAGGATCCCTGCTTGTTTTGAAGCAGCTGTAGGATTGGGCCTGCTCCTTGGAGCATGTTTAATTCAGCAGTGCAGAGATCAAATAGAGAGTCGCCCCCTTTCAATTTCAGTTAAATTACATGCAAGGAAATTCATCCCCTCTGGATGGCGGTGTGTTTTTGTACTGGGGTTGTCTCTTTTTCCCGATCCTTGGGGCATGTTTAATTCAGTGGTGCTGAAAACAAATTCGTAGCCCTCCCTTTTAAAATTTACCACAATTCACACCTAGAGAGACTGCGGGTAGTCCTATGTGACCAAAGTTTCAATGAAATGGCTCTGTGTTTGTAGTGAAGCAGCCTGTGTTCATACTTCTTGGACCATGTTTAATTCAGAGGTGCTGAAATCATTTCATCTGCCCCTCACCCTCGTGATCGGTAATTACCCTTGTGTGACTGTGTCGTGATCTGCTGAGGCTCAACTGCCGGCTTGCACCGTCTCCGTCTGTATTATCAGCGCAAGGGCTCACCTCTCACACAGCCACAACATCCACTGATCCTCCCGTGAGACACAATGCAGGAGTCAAGGGCAGCTGTCAATCATGCAACAGAAGATCATGGGGCCCCAGAATGAGGTCACTCTACATGGTGTGAACAACAAGTGTACTGGTCCGATCTGGAGATGAAACACCCTCAGGGCATTTCTCTTTAAAAACTGTCCATGGGAAAAACATGCAGAGGAGACACTAGCTGGGTTTCCATCGGCCTGTTTTTGTGTGCATTTTTGATTTGTGCATACAATTGCCTGAAAGGAAGAAAAATCGAAAAAATCCCAAAACATTACAAAAAAGTTGTTACACATGAGGGAGGTGGAAAAGTTGGCGTATTAACAAAAGGTAAATGCGAATAAGTGCAATAGATTGGAAACAGATTCAGCGAATAAAGGATGAGATTTCAAAATCATGTGACTTAAACGACACTCCAGTGACAGAAGTCCTTTGCATCAGAGAACCAATGGTGTGAGTGGCAGACGAAAACACAAGGTATGTGTGGACTGATGAGGAAACTTAACATTTCTTGACTTAGTGCAAGAAACAAACATTAACGCCATATTAGATGGGAAGCAGCAACGGCGTTTATGTGCACCATTTAATTACATCATCACGTTGCTCTGTCTTCTGCTGTGGCAAATGACACTTGACTGGAAAATGTTGCACCTACTGCTTATCTCGATGAACTTACTCCTAACATTAGCATGGCAGTAGTGGATGGAAACACACACATAAATGTGCATTTTCTTTTGCTGAATTTCTAAAAAATTCATTAAAAAAATTGCGATATATTTGAATGGAAACCCAGCCACTGACATGAACCGAGAAACACTGCACGTTTCTTAATACGTTTTTTTTAAAATGTATTCAAAGTGGCAGAGACACCAGACAGCAGACTGGATATCAACCCCACAGTGACACATTTTTGAACTACATTTTCTGAGGGCAAAACCAAAAAGTGTTAACTTTCAGTGGGAATTACTGAGATCTTACAAAGATGCTTCTGACAACACTTTTCCTTGTTGTCTAGTTGGAGCCAGCATCTCTGCCAAACTTGTCAGTTGGCTCCACCCTCAGGGAGATCCGTTTCTCAGAGAGCCGCATCTTAACGCTGCGATGATGCGCTTCAAACGTTCAGAGGACTGTGCTCACTGATTGCACATGCTGACATGCTTGACAAACGCAGACATCCCCACAGAACTGATGACAACATCTCCTGTCCAACTCAATTTGCCTCCTCGTCTAAACTCTCAGATGTTCCGTATCCTCCTCTGCTGTTCCAAGGACATACACCTTACAGCCACTACATCCATTAATGGTTGCAAACCGCAGCTAGCCAAGCATGCACTGACATCATAAGAATTGCATGAGGATCTATAATGAAGCTGAAAACCTGTTTTTGACTCAACATCCAAGAGAGGTCTCGGTTACAGTGTATGACATCCCTCCCATGATGGATCGCAGTCCTGATCTGTTTTTTTAGTGCAGCTTTTAAACACTGATCCTCCCTGTTAACGTTACTACATTGCAGCAACTTCTTATAATTTTTTTTTTCAATTTTTTTACTACAAATTTAATATAACTTGTAAAATGATTTCTTAAGAGACATTATGCATCAAAAGGGAATAAAAGTGATGTGGTGATTAAATATGAACACTCACTCATTGTAATTAATTTCTTAGTCAATATCTGGCCCTTTCTTGAAGCTGACATCAATTTTGCACCAATTCCCTTTAGGTTCATACTGGTATTTACATTTTTTTTAAATGCATATTTTGTGTCAAGCACTGCACAAATATCTTCATAAAAAAAATTAAAGTGAATTTGTGGGCTTTGACAAGAAAAGCTCAACTATTTTTTTTCCCTTAAGTGCATTTAGAGGATCTGAGTGGCCTTGTTGTAAAAATATCATACAATCTTGAATAATGCAGAATGCTTAAACCATAGAGTCAAGCATGGGCATGCAGGAATAAAAAATTCAATAATTAAATTCATGCATTATAAAAGATCTTGCCGCAGTTTACCGCCCTACAATTTACACAATACATACAGTGGCTCCAAATGCAGTTCAAACTGATTGACAGAATAATTGAGTCCTCTTACATAACTGGTTTGCTAACTAATGAAAAGCACCCCAATTTCACATTTTTGGATCAACATTCATCTCTATCTTGGAGACATTAACAGGGAGAGATTAAGAGTGCTAATTAAATAATGTTCAATGCCGTTCTCACAGCGCCTTTGTTCTGCTAACCAAACACTGATCACCAAGAAAACTTAATTAGATAATTGGCCTTTGGATACATGTAAACTGCTGAGATGTGTTTATGTTGTTGGATCCTTCCCCTTTAAGTCACATCACTGTCCAGCAGTACCACCTCCAGTCTAGGACTCTAAAAATTACACAATGTGACTACATGTAGCTGTTTTTACACTGTAATATTTGTTGTTATTGAGATATTGTCTCTGCCTCCTGCCCAGGGACTGCAGATATAAATTAGCTTATATCTAACTCTGGTGCAGCTAAGAAGCTGTGCACTGTCCCTGTCAAATAAACAGATAAATAAATAAATAGATTTTAGAGAGATGCTAAGCTTCGATGGCCCGTAAATTGTTTTCTTAATTGAAAATCTAGTGTCAGTCCTGCCTTTTATCATCACAGGCTGTCCCCTCCCTAAAGTTGGGGTAGGCAGTTTATTTTTGGTGTCATCGCTCAAAAATCCCATAATTACTTTCAGCATATTGTAATTCAGGTGGTCTGAAAGAAATCTTGACTTCTGCACAATCCATGGCTTCGTAACCAGGCTTGGCTCTGTCTACAGACCGTGACAGAG
>JAQLOL010000007.1:7697572-7709982 GCA_029783665.1 Naso thynnoides | reverse complement strand
CAGCATATTGTAATTCAGGTGGTCTGAAAGAAATCTTGACTTCTGCACCTCTCCATGGCTTCGTAACCAGGCTTGGCTCTGTCTACAGACCGTGACAGAGTATTTTCAGCCAAACAGGGTAATGTAAGAGAGCGTGTATTCCTGTTGGCTGCTCTACGCTGTGCTTCTAGGGGACAGGTGATATTGCCACGAGCCGATTGGCTGTTGAAACAAGTGATGTGCCTTGTGCTGTAAAACTGTCCTCTGGCAACAACAGTCTCTGCAGCTGTCTTGAGGGTGCAGCAGAGTTGCTTCCTTAGGAGTCTCATGCGACAGCTAGCTTGATTTCCAGAAGCTGCCTAGCCCAGCTTTAAATCACGACTTCTGTTGTTTTGCTCTTGTTATTCATAACCCTTAGTTTTCTTATCTGTTTCACCCACTTTCCCTTTTCTCGTTTGTCTTCATCTATCTCCCTTTAGGCCAAATGTCTCCATCATCTCCTCAGTATTGTCATCTGGACTACAGTCGAATGCCTCTATTTGCTTGCTGATGCATGAAAAAAAGGCATTACACTGTATTATGTCATAAATCCTATTCTCAGAGGTTTGAAATCACAACTGTGCATTTCGATAACTAATGTGGGAAGTAAAAATAGAAGCCTTGTAGTAGTATTTCTTCTACTGAGGTAAAAGGTCATGAAAAGGTGAGGATGAGATAAGACGACAAAAATGTTGAGTCCATAATGATGAGCCACAGAGCCTATGGCATGGACTGGCAAGTTGGAAGCAGAAAAAAAGAAATGTGAAAATTATATTATTATAAAGTCTCGATCAGGCTTTTATTAAATAATGAGCTGATGATTTGTGTACAGTTATCAGGACATGATGATGTGTTAAAATTATGAAAGTATGACTGGGCTAAATTAATTTCTGTGGAATTGTATACTGATATCATATAATGAAAAAGCTCCTACAGCTTGTTACCCAGCGAGGAATTACTATAATAATACATCATGAAAATGCTGCTGAGCTCTTGCTGCAACTCCAATGGCGTTAATATTTTCCTAAAAGTAATTGCTTTTGTGATCTCACTGAATGACAGGGGCAGCAGACCAAGAAATAATTAAAGGGGTCTCCGTCATACATTTTATACAGAATGTTTAGGCTTTTAGTTGTAAAGATTTGTTTGTATACTGTACTGGTGACACTTCAAACCCTCTTAACAAAATTACTGAGCTATTTCCTTTTCTGATATTGCTACAAAAAGCTGCGTGAGGAATGTTTTGTACTCAAACCGCCAAAAAAGTGGTTAAAAAACAAACCAACAGAATTGTTGCTGGGTGCTAAAGAAACCAATTGTTGTCAATAGTCAGTCATTTGTTTTGTGGCCAGTAAAAATATCATCATACATAGTAATTTTTCAAGTGAAATATTTTACATGTAATCACATGTAATCTTGTGGAGGGGGGGGCTGTTTATATGCAGACTCAGCCTTGGTCCTCTGATCCTCTTAGCTGCATTCGGCTGTGTAATTATGTGTAGAGAGACATAAATGACCCGGGTGGTTGACTCTGATTGTTTACTTTAAAACTGGCCGAGCACTGACTCCACGATACTGCTTATTCTAACATGTGTTAACGTATGCCACATAGTTGAAATCGTCCCACGTATTACAATTTTTTTTTTCATCTTTCAGCACTGACATACACTCTGTAGCCATTTTGAAAATTCCAGTTTAATAAACGATGTAAACATATACAACAGCATGAATAATTGTTATGATTATATTCGATGGCATTCATTAAACTAATGTAAGTGTGGAGTGAATATCATGTGTTTATTTATCCGACTGTGAAACCTTAAAGAAGGTCACCAGCCAACTTTGACTACAGCAGCGGTCATAGGGGACATTTTTTGTTTGCTTTGTCCGTCCTGCAGGCCTGACAGATGCACTAACGGTCATATAACTTCCTGTCATTCCTCACAGAAATGCTCATTGTGCACTTTGTTGTTTCCCTATCACAGCTTTCACCACAACACCCACATCCTCTTTTTTATGTTCCCTTTGTGCAGACAGGTAGACAGTTAATATGAAACAACAGCCATCAGAGGTTTGCAGGGCCTATTTATCAGACACATTTTCCATGTGCAATGTTAAACACTTGAAATTGTCCATTTACAAGGTTAACTTGACTACCTGTGTAAAAAAGTGTTTAGAGCCCAGTTAAGCACATTTTAGTTTCTTGTATTCCTTTCAGTCATTCATCCATTAAATATTACTTTAGCTGTTGAGACTTAAACACTGACTTCTTGATTTGACTCGACAAAACTAATCAATTAACAACAACAACAAAAAAAAAATAGGAAGGAACATTTTAAGGAACACAGATATACACAGATTTATTGACTGTGTAATTGAAGTAATACGGTATGTAGGAAGACATATTGGCCCTCAAACTACAAGTGTCACTTGTTGTCAAGTATATTGTATTATATGCTGCGGCAGCTTTCAAAGACATGATTCAGACAGAATGCATGCTTCCAGGTACATCATCCTTTTGGAGAAAATCATCAAAGATATGGCAAATGGTCAGACACGACTCCTCCTTTCAATGGAGCTCAGAGTGAATATTTGCCGCTGTTTGAAGTCTGGCAACCATGTATGACACTAACACAGATGCCAAATTAGCAAATGAAGCTGAAAATAACTCTCTCTTTCACAGGGCACGCTCTCCACTGGGCATCATGAGCTCATAGACTGAATGCGAGTACCATTTGGGGCAGTTCAGATGTTCAACATCTGTGTGTAACTGATTTTATCAGCTGAACTGACAGAGATGATCCCAAAGGGGGCTTAAAATATTTGGAAAACAGCTAGGATCTCTTCATTATGTCTGCTCAGGTGTTTTGAGGCATGCTAGTGAAAAAAAGGGAAGTCAGTAACTCCTGAAATCTTTAATACTTGTGAGATTTTTTCATTGATAAAACTTTGTTGTCTCCTTGCTGTATACAGTACATAAAGTTATAAGAAAGCTGTGACATTAAACCAATTTTTCACATCGCATACATGTCCTACAGCAACTAATTAAACTGTACATGCACACACTGAGAAATGGTATTATGCACAGTCTGCTGCGAGGGAGCGTCTACATACTTAAATCATACATGAGATGAATTTTAAGTGAAAAGGGTGGGTGACTCCCTCTTCTCCAAAGAACAAAGGAAGCAGATTAAAGAACAAAACAAGCTCAGTAAAGAACTTGTTGTTTGTTATCCAGTAGGGGCTGAAAATTATATTGCAATATTTTTAGGCCATATCTAGATACACATATATCTCAAGGTTTTTAAATCTCTTCAAGAGGACTTCATTAATGCTAGAACCGAGAGACGGAATTAAACATGAACATTTTTCCTACCAAATTCCCTCTCTGATGTGACAATATTGTAGCAATGAGTATTGGTACTTTCAGAATTTCACTTTTGATCAATAATCATTAGTAATGCAGATACAAGGACTAAGTGGGTAAATGCAAGTATTAAAAAAAAGTAGAAATGTCTGATGAGTTGAGAAAATTACACCAGTTACTGTAAAGCAGCTTCTAAAATCGGGAAAAAAAACACCACCACCATATATTCCATATCACGATTTGTAGATCTATACATCTATTTATTTAAAACAAAGACAGTCTATATTGATGAACGTTAACATGCCAAAATGTAAGATATAGCCAGGGGGTAATTTCCATCTTTAGTTTTTTGGCAGCTACAATAAACAAGCAAAAAATAAACAATGTTGCTTATGATAAACCAGAATTTGAGGGACCATGAGAATTTCAGTTTTAAGTGTGCTAAGATATAACAATATAACAATATCCAAAATCTAAGACATATAGTCTCATCAAGAACGATAATATTTTTATATTGCTCAGCCTTGTATCACAATGTTGTCCCAGCCAAACACAGCGATAGAAGATATCATCACCTGGCTTTTTTGTCCTGCTTTAAAATTGAAATATGGCCAAATTGGCAGAGTGGCGTTTCCTCTCAAGTCCTCCATGTCTGTATATCAAAGCATTTCATGCATGCTTACAGCATGTCCTGTGATAACCTCTCCACTGCATCACATAGCAACATGCTTTGACTCGGCCGCCATGGCAGCTCCACATGCATTTTCTTTTCTACTTAATATTAGATATTGTGAAAAATATTGCAAGTGATGTTAAATAACATTTTGAATAGCGGCCCAAGCTTATTAATTAGTATATAAAATTTTAGGAGAACAAGCTACAAATATGCCATTTTACAGAGTTAATAACATAACAGATTAACACAGTCACGTTTCTCATATAGATTTTTATTGGCCACCACGGGCAGATAAAACCGCGTGAATAATGGATACGGAGCATCAGCTGAGGACTTAACATTGACACTGATATGAGGACGAGGCAGGAAAAGCAATCTGTATGTGGCAAACTTTATACAAAGCATAACTAAAAACACTCATTCGTCCAAATCCTAGCCTGACGAGTACCCTACAAAAAAAAAAAAAGCCTAACTCAAATAAAAAAAATTTTTTTACAACCGAGTCTTTAAATTCAAAGTAGCTCTAAACAATAATCACAAACACCAAATAAAGGTATTTCTCTAAAAACCACCGTCAGTCAAATCAGTCAACCCCATGACCCCAATACATCAAATAATAACTTCTTTATCATCCATGAATCGAGGCCATATCTCTATGACAAAAGCCACTGTGAGAGCCACAACGACAAGTCAGGTGATAAAACCAAGAAGCTATCTTTTATTTCACAAACTTTACTTTACATCCATGGTTGAACCTGTCTGGCTCTGTCTGTGCCTCATGTCATCCATGTAAAATGTCTTGCACATTGAATCAATTTTTCTGCAAGGATGACTCCAGAGAGCAACTTTAAAAAGCTGAGAGCTAAATGTCAGCGGCTCTGACCTCTCCCCTGTTTACTTCACTGTTTCATTCAGAAAGACTTTGAAGACCAAATTTTAAAGTTCAAGCCATCCCAGTTTTAACTATGTGATCGAGTGACAGAGATCCACAGTCAACTGTGTAATATGTTCAGACACTTAAATCACATGAGAGAGAAACATGAAAGCACATTTAAAACGATAAATATTCAACACATTGGGTTTTAAGCCGCAAATAGATTCAGCCTGCCTGCAGGCGGACACTGACTCATGGGGCACCAAACAAGACTTCTTCTAGGAATCACTGCAAACTCAAGCCATGCAACTCATTTTAGGAATCACAAACAACTTAAAATGGAAACTGTGGGTGCTGTCAAAACCAAAAATTAGACCACATTAATATTTCAGCCTGAAACTTTTTCAGTGTTCAGCGTGCGGTCTATCTTCTGGGGTTTCCAAACCAAATTAAAACTTGAAACATTGGTGGCAGTCTGAGAGTGGGATGGCCAGAGAGTCCAATGAATTACAGATAATCAAGCTAGCGTGATGGGTCACATTTTGCCTGCATGCATTTGAATTTTCTTTACATGTACAGTTGATGACAGCGTTTGTTATAAAATGGTTGGTCGGGCTGCACCTTGTACCCCTCAACTCATCACACTTTTTTATTTTACCTGCGACTTTGTTCACACATGTAGGAGCAACAGCAAGACAGGCTGTAAACTCTACAAAATGATCCTCAAAATGAACAAAAACTTACAAAAGTGGTTATTTTATAACGGTTATGACCACAGTTGGTCTGATTTTCATTCATGTATTCAGACTAATGCAACCAATGCAAAATTCTCCAGCACTGTTGACACTTTCCTCCAAATGCATCGCCTTTTTCTGACCCTGTGGATAAACTCCAACCATCTGCTACATACATACATGTGTTTCATACATTTTTTTAATAAAGTTTTATTTGTTTCTCTCTGTTTGTTAAGAGAATCACTTAGCTACTGTATTATTAAATGATGCTTCGGTAAATTCTCTTACACAAAACACAGAGAAGACAACGTGTTTACCTGCAAACCCTGCCACCATCCACAACCTTTTCGCTGAACTTAAAACTTAAATGCCAAGAAAAGCCTGGCATGGTTCATGACAGTGACATAATAACTATGTGACATTTAAGAAACTTGGTGCAAAATGTAAACTGTCTGCTTGGATAATAGTCAAAAAGAGGTCAGCAGCAGGCCGAAATCAAGACCTTCATGAGTCAGAGCTCTCCATTGCCAAATATATTGTTTTAATATTCATTAGATGGATGACTGGAGGCACTCCCACTCCCACTATTGAATCAACCTGACTAAAATCCACCAGGCACAGGGACAGAGGTCCTGGTGCAGGGGCACGTTGGCCTCATTGTGCCATATGGAATTTTTTTTAGTCTGTCTGCTCTAATCTCAGTGAAAGCCATGCGTACGCCAGGCCAGCAGACATGCCAACTTGTGAAACCTGCTAGTGCAAAGGTGAACCCCCCGTCCTGAGTATCTGCCACAGCTGTCATGTCTGGGTGGATGACTGTGGGAGCCTGCGGCAGAGTGGGCGGAAAGACGGGCCAGGGTTAGTCATGAATGCAATGTCTAATGGGCCTCCTGTCAGTCTGCCAGATCTGACTCCATAAGGTTCCCCAACAACACTTCCACTCCGCCCACAGGGTGTCATTGAGCTTATGACTACCCAAAATGCAACGCACAAACAATTGTTGCATAGAAGTGATACATGTGTATTATAGCTACATTACAGCTTAGCATGTCAAAGAAAACAGCAGTATTTTTCATTGATACCTGCACAGTCTGTGCATTTTGGATAATACACGTGGCTAAATGGATTGTAACTGACCCAAATAGCTGTATGATCACAAATTACTTCTCATGGGGCTTATTCAAATCCCTTTGTGCCTTTGTATTAATATGCGCTAATATGAGGTGAGGCAGAGGTTGGGATTTGGATTTAAAGTGCTTTGATATTGTTAGTTTTGTGATCACTTTTTCTAATCTCAGAGGAAGGTGTTTTCACTATAAAAACTGTTTAAAGCAGGTCTGGATTATCCTCTGAGAAGGCACGCAGCTGCTGGACACTCGACACCTTCATTGTATTTAGA
This sequence comes from Naso thynnoides, assembly GCA_029783665.1. NCBI lineage: Eukaryota > Metazoa > Chordata > Actinopteri > Acanthuriformes > Acanthuridae > Naso > Naso thynnoides. Next base: position 7,702,914 of record JAQLOL010000007.1, on the reverse strand, counting down.
CGACAGGAAATGGCGCACAAATTCCCAGCAGAGATCTATTATGATTTGTAAAAATAAATCCATCGGCATTTCAGATACTTTTGAGTGTATTTCAAGTAGTAAAAATATTTCTTGTGATTTGGGTGACCTGTTATTTATTTCTTTTTTCATAAATGATTTTATGACTAGATCATAATTTCTCACAGTGACTTAAAGTTATCGGCCAGTAAAATAACTACTGCACATTGTTTGACGATGCTGCACTGCCAAAGTGATTCACCTTGTGCGTCAGCCTTGAGAGCTCATGTACATGGATATGAAAACCGCACTGCTTTGTCCACCAGTTCCAAATGACATTATCAGACCACTCATCAAGGTCAGTCACTTGCATTACAATGCTGTCTCGCCATCACATACTCTCCGTGACATAAAATTGCGCACACGGTTCCAAATGGAGACAATATCAGATTGAAATGCAGAGAGAAAATTCTCTGCAGTTCTCAGTCTAATGCTCCTCTGACCAAAATAATCACAGAATTCAATTATAAAGCAAGTGAGCGCTTGCACGTACAAACACCCGGCACTCTGCACAAATGTACTCCAGGATATCAGACAAGAATGTAATATTGAACCAAAAAAGGACGGAAGAGTCACGTAAAATGACATCTCATTTCATTATCCAGAAATAATCATCAGCCATCAGAGATGCGCCTGGTGGATGTTTATTTGTCAAACCACATGACAAGCATACTGATGCTGCTGGGGTTGTGTTTGAATAGAAAACAATATGTGGGAGTGTCCACATTTCAGTTATAAACTGCATCAATAGGAATGAAAACATATCTTACCCCTATTTGTTCAAATAGATTCAGATGTTTGTTTAACACAGAAGAAATTATTAATCAACTTTCAGATGCAAAATTCAGATATCAGATATCTCCGCGTCACTGCCAAATGAAATGGCCAGATATGGCTTCACAATTGAGAAGTGTGTTTACCTCCGTTAAAGTGTGTTTTGCTTTTGTTTTTAAATGTGCTAGCAGCTCACTAATCAGTCTTTCTATGACAAAACTGAGATCCCGGTTTCTGTTCTGGCCTATGTACAGGATTAAAAAAATAAATAAATTAAAAAGGGCAAACAGCTAACTCCCAGCACATAAACAGAAAACTGACCTACCAGTAAACAAGCCAAGTGGTTACAGCAGAACTGGCCAGAGGGAGCTCACTAGCTCCAAGCCGGAACTGACCAACTGGGCCAATTAATTCCTCCTTTAAACACAGTTGCTGTTTCAAAACGGATAACACACGATAAACAGACCAGTTTAATCAGAGCCTGTATTATCTTTCTAAGTGCTGTCCACATCCATGACCCCCAACTTTCACTAAGCCAACTGGCACAACCGCCAGAGGATGTTTGTGACATTCATAGCCTGTCTGGCCTTTTGGGCTTGCTGCTTGGCCACTGTTCAGTTCCTTCCTTTATTAAAACACAGCTCTGACACAAAAACCTCTGTGGAATTTGGGGAATCAACACACTGTCTTGGATGAATAGCTGGATATGACTCAAACATAAAACTAAGATGAGGCAGAAGACTAGAGCCTGAGACTTAAATGGGACTGTTTAAGTTTTCAGCAGTTTATCATAGCTGCATTACTGTAACAGTGTTGGCTATATACGCTTTATTTGCTTGATAAATGGGTTACGTGACCTTTTTTGACCAATTCTGGGATTTTTTAAAAATTTAAATATTTAGAGTTGGACTTGCTGCCGCTGGATGGCTACTCAGTAATACGTTGGCTTTTTTAAAAGGTTACATGGTTTAAAACAAAGAATTTCAGATTTCAAGGGTCAATCCTTTGTTAAATTTGGATTAGGAGGCCTTACTCGGATGAATCCTTCGAAAAACTTTTCATGTCAATGCTTCAGTTTTTGTAAACATAACCAGTCTAATAGGTCACGTCTAGAGCCATACCTGCAGGGCAGAAGGATCTCTTCCTGTAACTGGAAAAACAAACAGCTCATTTGTATTGCAATCTGATCCAGTCAAATTCAATGTCATTGTTGTCAGCTCACATATAGCCTATATTTTAGATTACTGGTGTTCCTAATATATATAATAACTTTCTCTTGTGCAGATGAAGTTGACAGTAAGATGTAAACTCTTAAATCATACATTTTAACAGTGGTTTTGGTCATCTAATGACGTCAGCTGAATCCTGTAATTGACCTTTTCACCCTTCAACATCTTAATCTTTTACACAGCATTGACAGTTGGTAACCCCCCACTCACTGTGCATTTCCACTGTAAGATTAAAGACTAAGCATACAACAGCACAAACCCTTTCACTAAGCCCTCCACACAAAGACCCTTCAATAAACAGTGAGACATAAGAATGTAAGCAAAAGAGAACAGCGCTGTGAAACCCAACCTGCGTCGCCACGACTACACAATCAAAAGGCACAGCAAAAGAGAGGAAACAGACTGAAGCCCAAAGACCCAAACTGCAGCAGTGACTTTTACAGATATAAAAAGTGACCATCAATATTTCACAACAGGCTTTACTTAGGTGGATATGTGTGGTCTCACAAAGACAAAAAAAATCTGTTTGCCCTGATTCTTTCAGTTAATAACACAACACCCACCCTAATGGTTGTTCGAAACATACTCTTATCCACTATCACTTTCCCTCAGCTTCCCAGTGTTCACGTTAGGGATAAATTGTAGTTGCACAGCACACATGAACTATTACACCAAACATCTTCACCCACTGCCATCTACCTTCCCAGGAGGGAGAGTGTGCTCCTCGGAAGCTTTTTTAGAGGAACGGGCTTCTTCACTGTCACTGAGGCAGCAAAAACAAGGATATCCATTATTCAAAGAGTTGCCACATGTTTTCAGATAAGATGTAAAAGATATGCAGCTTGGAAGCATATCTTTTACATGATGAAACTGACGAGAAGCAGTACATACACAATTCAAATTGGTTTCCAAACCTTAACCTGCAAAATTATGGAAGGAAACAGTTGCAACAATATATTTAATGTCTTTCAAAGAGCAGGAAAAAATGGGCCTTTCAAGTGCGAACACACGGATCAGAAATGAGTCATTTCCAGATTTGCCAGTCAACATCACAATGCACAAGTGTCAAGTCAATTTTCTTTCATTTACCAATGGAAGTTCATTTAGCACAACTAAGAATAATTGTGAGTAGGGTTGTACCGACTGCAATTTTCTTAGCCAATCCCAACTGCCGATTTTACAAAAGTCTGACCTGCCAACACAGATTTTTGTCTATTCCAATTTTTTTTTTTACCCTTTCAATTACGATTCAGTTCAAGCAAAAGAGGCCTTCAAAAGAGACAACGAAGAGAAAATAATTTATTTTAATTAAGTCGTTAAATCAAAGCCAGTCCAGTCAGCCTGTGGATCCAGTTTGTGTACTCGTGTGCTCCTCACATTTCCAGCAAGCTGCAAACGAGGACCAGGTCGAGGAGCGATTGATTGAAGAAGTCAGAAAATATGCACATTTATACAATTCTTTGTCGCCACATTACAAAGACACCAGATGGCTGCAAATTCATGGTAAGAGATTGCGATTCGGTGGGGAAACTGCAGAGCAACGCGAACATGACGACACACAAGTATAAATGCTTTCACCGGCATAGGCCACATGTGTACCTTACAGCACAAGGCGACGTGTGCAGCCGACGCAGAAGCATAAATCAGGCTTGACCAGCTACGCAGAGATGGTTCATCCGAGCACTAATCAAGGCAAAATAAGCCTCTTGTCCCGTATCAATCAGCTGGCTGATCAATCAGTGCTCTAACCATAAGTTGCAAAACATCAGCTTTAGCAGCTGTTTCCTATTAACAGCACACAGAATGTATTTACAGCACATTGTGTGTGCTGTCGAGAAACCTGGGGTCAGAATGAGCTGGGGCTAGCGACTCAGCATGCTAACTTCAGTAGAAAACATTGCAACGGAACAGAGAACTCTTTGACGTCAGAACTGGTACTTTTTTTCTTTTTAACAGTCTGTTGGTAATTAATGCGAGTTAATTTCTTAATGCTGAATTCTGGCCACATGTTACAAAGTGCTGCTTTCATTTCAAACTGATATTTCTGAATATTAACTGAATCCAGGTAGGTGCTCCCAGCGACTACTGCCCCAGTTAGACATTCAGCATAAAATTACATAATTAATTTATTCATTGGTCTGTTTGCCATATTTAATGGTTGTGTGATCCTGCAACCTGAAGGCAGTGGATCAGATGTTCTCTAAAAGGCGGGACTAAGGCACTCCATGATGCATTAATGCAATCAGTCTTGCATTGCCTCATTTCAGAATATTTTCCAAGTTCCAAGTTGTCTATGTAGCCATAAACTGTGTTGTACAAAGAAATCATTGCTCTACTCACATTTACAACATTCTTCAAAATTACAATCTTAGAATTTAGTAGAAAATGAAAACGTATTAGAGTTACTGTTTAACTGTCTTGGGGTTTTTTTCAATCCAACTTTATTAAAATTCAAAGAAATAAAAACTACTCTTCAAACAACTTTTTACTGTCACCTAGCTGTTATCCAGCAGCCACATCATTTCCCATTCTTCATTTGAGGAGATAAAAATTGTTTAGATACCATTATAATAATCCACTGAGACTGAAAAAAGAGGCTAATGGTTGAATCTTAGGCAAAATAAACAGAAACACACGCTGCTCCATATAACTTGGACTTTTTGCAGTGAATACATTCTATATGCCGACATGGGGATGCTGAGAACAATCATTTCTCTCAGGACACCAAATGCAGGACAATGGTGGTGATTTCATAATAGTTTGCTCTTAATTTCACATGGCAGTAAATATAACAAATGCCATTTTCCATGCAAATGGTTCATCAGGGAAGCAGCTCAGTTAGCATCACTTGCTGTGGTTGAATCAATGCAATAGTGTCATTTGGCAGTCATATGAAATTTATAAGGGAGGAGGGGTCTTAGATGCTTTAGAGAGGCAGAGAAGTGGAAAGTGGGTCATAATGTGAAGATACAGTGTTCATTGCACTCCAGGCTTGTGACCCTTGGCTTTTTTCCTATACAAACATCAATACCCTTCCTGAAAGGTCAGATACAATGCTGTTTTTCTAAGCAATGAAAGCTCACTTGCACTGATTTAGTCAATATTACATAGCTGGATGGAGACTGAGGCAGGAACTCCTGTATTACAGACTAGCAGTGGATGGAGGCAGCAGCGTACTCTGTGGGGAATCTGCTACAGCCGACTGTCACTGGACAAACAGGCAAACGAGAGCTGATGTGTGACTGCTCTTCACACTGTATTCCACTGTCCTCTGCACAGTGG
>JAQLOL010000007.1:7683204-7697248 GCA_029783665.1 Naso thynnoides | reverse complement strand
GTCCTCTGCACAGTGGGATTTAAAATACAAAAGGCCACAGTTCAGTTATTGATTTCTGAACTTCACTGAAATATCTCCTCTGTGACTCAGTTCTTAACTCTATAATAGAACCTGCAATAAAACAGACTTAAAAAAATAAATAAATGAAAACAAAAAATACATTTCTGTCAAAAGGACATGCACATGCAAGAATATTACATGTTAAAACAATTACATAAAAGGCTGTTTAACAACAACAACAACAACAACAACAAAAAGTTTTACCATATAATAAAATGCTGCTTAAGTCCTGCTAGGCTCTTCAGGTTTTGGGAGCAAAGGCACTGACAGAAGACGCCGAATCACATTCATTCTTTAAATTTTTTCCACACTTCCAATACACTATATGTGAATTTGTTTTTTATTTCTATCTTAATTGTTTACCACTGGATAACCAGAACCATATCACTAATGGGCCAGAACAAGCACAGATGGATTAGAAGCCTGAGATTTGCTGTTAGCCACTAAAGTCAAAGCACGAAACTGCCCCATTAACCATATCAGAAAAATTTGCACGACATGCACAGTAGCATTAGCATAAAGAAACTGAGCACTTGATATTAATTTAATGCCCACTGAACTTAACATGTGTTCAAGCAGCATTCGACTTATTTTAATGTCACTTAATGTTGTCACATTCCGATTTAGGACTTGAATTTTACAGAGATCAGGCTGCTTTTGTTCAACTTAGAAAAAAAAAACTAAAATGATTTACAATTAAAAATTTTAAATCTATTGTCTCACAGCCAAGTGAATGCTGGCTGCCAGTCATTTGGACATGTCTACATCTGCGTTTTGTTCTCTTCTTTCTTTTAAGCTTTTTGCATTTTGAATGCGCAGTGGGCAACTTCGACTTTTTGGAAAAACAGACCAAATACAGATGAGAACAAATAATGCATATTCACAAGATAACCAAGTTACCAACAACTCAAACAGTGGATTAGAGTCCTTCCTTTAATTTGTCCATCCGTGCATCACATGCCAAGTCTCAGACAGTGCTAACTGATTTGTAAATGATGGATTAATGTGTCTCATCACTCTTTTTACTTCTTAACCACAACAAGTGGCTTTCAACAGCAGCCACTTGTGTCGTTTGTTCAGCCCAGCGGCCAGCTACAAAAAAATCCAGGCGAGCGTTTCCATCTCTGTTCTCCTACAGAGAGAATCCCACACAATGGAACAACACCACATCCTTTTTATAATGCACTGAATTACACTGGGCGACCTTATTAATATGGGTCGTGGAAATAGCACTAATGTACTAAAAGTCTGAGCATGCAAACATACTATAAGCTGCAATCCATAAATGACCTATATTTCAAAAGATATACAGGACTAATAGATTACACGTCTGTAATGATGAATGAAAAAAAAGAGCGAACGTCTATTATTGTCATATAAGCTTGTGTTGTGATGTATATGGAGGATGGATCACAGTTTTTCAGCCTGGGAGAGTCTAGACAGGTCAGTCAGGCTTAGGCTGGTCTCAGGATCAGGAGCAGATGTAAACTTAACGATACCATACGATTATATCATGATACGTTGTGATACAATGTACACTGCGATATATTGAGTCAAAACAATTTAATTCACAAAAATTTCCTTTCCAATGTATTTGAATGGTATTGGCAGATTACCGAACACACTGACGTAGCTGCCATAACGTCAAAATGAGAAATGAAATTTAAGTGCACTCTTACATTTTTAACTGGACACGCTGACACTGAAAACGTGAAAATAAAGCTCATAAGTGTTCTTCTATGTCAGTGAACATTAGGGCTGGGTTTTGGCAAGGACTTTATGATATGGTATGAATCACGATACATGGGTCACGACACAATACAGATATCACGAAAATAAATATTGTGATATTTCGCTGTTATTGACTTTTTAGCACAGTCCCACATTATATTCTAATAATAACACTTTTAGGAAATGCGACGCTTTGGTAGTCAATGTGATACAAGCCCTCTCTGTTATAAATACATTAACCAATATGATTAATATATCCTTATATCCGTAAAGAAAACTACATTTCAATTTGGCCTTTTTAAAAAAAAATTTACCCTGGAAAATTTCAACAGTGTAGACGAATCACTTAAACGTATGAAATTGTTTTTATGGAATAAAAAAATAAATAAAAATACTTGGAAACCTTCACAATATATTAATTTGTTGCATCCAATCATGCAAAATGAAAAACCTGGCGCATAAACAAATGACAAAGGAAATCTATAACTGCATTAGAGTAATGGGTTCCTCTTCTTGAAAGAGAAGCTCTTCCATCTACTGTGAGCGGCCGGGTTGGTTCCTCTGCTTGACTGACTGAAAATACTTACTAACCCTGCTGAAATGGCCCATCTTGCACACACAGTAAAAATAGCCCTACAGAGAGCCTGGTTAGACCTTTGTAATGGAATGTGGTCATGGTCAATGTATTGCGGCTCAAAGACCTCCAAGAGCCTAATGGTGATGCAACACTTGGAGGGAGAAAGGTTAACGTCAAGGAGACAATGGAGAACATCCCAAACAATCAATACCAGGACTGCCCCGAGACAAATCTGTACATTTATTATCCACTCCCGATGATGGATGTATTTTTAGATTTTCATCCCAGATGAGTTCAGACAACTTTAAATTGCACTCCTTTAATCATTATCACAAATAGCACTGCCAGTCAGCATTGGTTTCTACTCTACTTATTGTTGGAGAACTTGTGGGATGTGGTGGAAAAAAAATTCATTAGACACTGCAGAGTAAATAAGGAAGTCTAGTCCAGGAGAAAAATGCATCAACAAAGAAAAACTGTTAAACTGACTTGATTCAAGTCAAGTCCATCAAAGATCAATTAACAGGCGTTGCAATGCTGCCAGACAAAAAGTAAGATGTCGCTACGGGAATGAAGCTATGACAGTAAAAAAAAAAAATTGGTATTGTTTGGTAAGCTAACCTTTTATAATTTTGTTATGTTTTGTTTTAAATTACAATCAATCGATCAATTATTAGTGTTACCTATATATTAATTAGTTAAGGAAAGAGCTTACAATGTGCAGCCCTAATCCTTAAAATATCAGAGGCATTCATTAGGAACTGAATGCATTCAGTGGGCTCAGTGCTTTCACTGATACACACTGAAATCAGACTCTCCCTCTCAGTTCAAACACATCTTGCGTGTGTCTGCCACAAAGTAAAAGAGGCTTTCTATCACTTTTTTCTTCAGTGATTTAAATTCAGAGAGTGCCACATAGTTCCAGAGGCCTATTTAGCATTGTTATACAATAGTTGGAGCAACAGAGAGGTGAAGGCTGGAGACTGGGGAGTGTTTCCATAGCTAGAGGTGCTGAGGGGGAAAGGGTAACACAAAACTCCAAAAAAAACCCAAAAAAAAAAATCTGGAAAAACAAAAAAACAAACAAAAGAAAAACAAAAAAAAATTATTTTCTTGGGCTTAAATATTGTTGTAAGTCTAAAATAAGTACAGGGTGTGTTGCTGGGAATAAACAAAGTGCTATATGCACTTTTCTTGGCTTCTTGAGGCAGAACCCCTCCAGATGTTATTATGAATAATTTCTACCTAGAGGATACATGAGGCCCGTTCAACATTAAATTAACTGAATAGAAGAATAAACACAGAACAATGCACTACTTGCTACATCTATACTACCCTCCAGTTAACTTACCCCCTACAATTCTAATCTTACATTCAAAGATATAGGTCAGTTATTATGCCCTGCTTAACACAGGTTTACATTATACATAGCATTGTATTCCCTGTGTGAACAACAGATGTGTTATATCACTTTGCAGTAATGTGATGTGGAGTGGTTGAATATGTGATGCTACAATGACAGCTGTCCTTAAGACTTGTTTTGTTGGGCAGAGGAACATACATCTGCATGATTAACAAGCCAGACAGGAATTTACAGAATACCAAACTATAAGTGACAAGCATGTTCATGGCATGTTAAGCTTTTGAGAGCTATGTGCAATACTATTCAACGCCCCCCTCCCTTCACAGCACCATCGGTGCAATAATCCAGCAATATTCCTGTAATGGCCCAGTTGTTTGACTTAATCTATACTGACATAACATGAGGTCCATAAGTAGGGCTAACCTACAGCACACTATGTGATAAGCCAGAGGATGTTGGTAATAGATCACACTGCAACACAATCAAATGTGAAGACTGAAAATATGATTTATGCATTACTGCAGGAGTTATGGGACAGACCAGAATTTAACAAACTGCTTCTGTTGTTTGTGTACTGTCAGGAACGGATGATGTTCCTACTAAATCACACATAGGTCTGGGTTGAAAAAAAAAAACTGCCTTCACAAAAATAAATAGATAAAAATAAAAAAAAAAACTACTTATACATTATAATACACTAAAACTTCCAAACTGGGAAGTAGCCTTTATCTCAGGTGACTACATGCAATGATGTCAGGTAAATGTTTTTCAACCACAAATTACACTGATAGTTTTCACATTTTTACCTGTCTCTTTCAGATTTTCACGCGTGGTAAGCTCAGAAACTTATGTAGCTTTGCACGGAAACTGGATGCAAAGAGAGGCTTAATGATGCATTTACGAGTACCTTAAAAACCTTAGAAAACAATATTCAAATGGCCATGAAGATTGTGTAGAATGAAAAGTTTCAATTTTTGTTCACTTTTTTGGAAATTTATAGGCCACTTGTAATTACGCTGCAGAATTTTTAAAGATGCCACAATCATAGTTTCAATTTATTTCAACATGACTACAATTCTCCAAAATTATTTTATTCAAAGCCAAACGGCATTATAAATATCCCAACTGAATTGATATTGAAACAAATCGGGACGTTGTAAAATGAAAATCAGATCAAATTTTGGAAATCGACAGCGATACTCAGCCATAATTATAAAAACACGGAGCGTACTGCCTGGAAAAAAAGCCCCAGTATTAGGAGTTACTTTCTGTACTAAATTTTCTCATATTAGGCAAACGCTATCAAAGACGAACAATTCACATATAATTCACAAACAAATTTAGAGTTTCCTATTAAACTAACTTGCCAGTCAGAGAGGCAGCTGACCTTAAATATAGGACTTGTTGCTGTGAGGCAACAGTGCTAATTGTTACTCGCCCATGAAAACTGGTCGCCTTGTTTTTAAGCTGATGAAGACGAAGCACTGAAATAAATGAAGGAAGAACTGATTAATTTTATCAACCATTAAACTACAAACCACTCCTCTCATTTATTTACAGGTCCTGATGCTGGTGTTTTATAACCAACTGTGTTTGACAAAAACAGTTCCATTCAGCCTCCGTTTTAAAGTGACAAAGGCGGCAACAGCTGTCAGCTGCTGCAGAGCTTGTATTTTGCCAGACTCTATTCAAACTGTCTTTTCTTCACTCAAAAGCGGCCTGCTGGTTTTGCTTGTCCTGAGATCCCCTGGCAGAGCAACACAGGCAAATCTCCTGAACAGCTAAGATTTGTTCCCCATTCTGAGGATGTTTTTCAGGCTGGTCACTGCAACGAGGCCTTTCGAGGGATTTGGAGCCCTTTGTTAGGAAAGCTTTGTGGGAAGTCCTTCCCAACAGAATCCCTGTGTGATGAACAATATAATGCGTGCTTTGCTGTCAAATGACAAAGCTAATCATCTGATGCACATCCAGAAGGTTGAAAATTTTTATGTTTTAGACTTCATCAACAAATGAGGCTGCAGCATAAAAAGAGCTTCACATTGCTACAGATCTTTCAATATCAGGTATGGGAACTCAAACGGACAGGAAGCATCAACTTGCAATTATTTTTGTGAACAGACATGATTTCAAGAAAGGCTTCAAATACCTGCAATATGCTGAAACATCCTTCCACGTGACACTCTCATACAATGCCATGTTTTTGACGCAGCACACTTCTCTCAAGCAGAAAAAGAGGTTTAATGGACTATTATTTAAAGTGACTACGAGGAACTTTCAGTTTGCGTCGAATCTAGCAGCCCTGTTGGACAAGAGCGCTAGTGACATAAGCGCCCTCTGTCGTAAAGATCTTTGGTAGCGCGTGCCAGGCAGGCAAAACTCAGCACGACACCGGCGACGCGTGCATTTGGAAGTGAGTGAAAGAGACACCGCAGGATGGATCGCAATGAGGAAACGTATTAATAAGCGACTGAGAAATAAGTTAAAAGTCAGTTGTATGGCAGTAATGTCCCCTGAGACCTATTACCTCTGTTTTCTGTGGGCTAACGTCACACAGCCATCTGCATTAATGTTACATGCTAAGGTGCAAACTAACAGCCGTAGGCACAGAATATGATTACGTCATTGTCATTTTTCATTCATATTAAAAATATCATTTCGTCTGAGTTCGCAGGGATTCGGACCCGATCACCAGCATTAACAGTAACTACATAAAAATAGCAGTCTTTTCGCTGAGGGTCTCGTTTGCCGTGACATGAAATTTACAATCATCACAGGATGATTCATGACTGTTTCATAAATACTTCAAAGTTCCTTGTAGTCACTTCAACTAACCAAGAATTTTTCTTTGAAAACCTTCATGAAAAGGAAGGCTGTAAATATTCCCTCATTTCATCTACTTTAGAGGAAGACTCCAGCTAGCTTTGAGGTGAGATGAGATGAAGAATCAATAAGAGAATTAATATAGAATCAGAATGATAAGCAGCAGAATTGATAATGGCTATGTTTCAACAAAATCTTATAAAGTCCTTTCCATAAATATGAATGAATCTTGTGTGATAGTACCTTCAAACTTAAAACTCAGGTTACTCTCTCACTACTAACAGGTATAAAAAGGCCCGTGTGAACACCTTCACACAGCTACACTGGAAGCTCATCTGACTGGAAAATGTTTGTTTTTTTGGTTTCTACATTTGGGAGAATGAAGCGCATGGTTCTTCACAAATGTCTCCGGAATTTTGTTTTAGGCTTGATTTTAAATTTTTCATGATAGAACTCCTTTTTTGCTGAAATCTGAATACTTTCTAGTGAACACATCTGTCTCGGTGCCAGTGTTTAGGTCACTTACAGCTCGCATCACATTTTTTCTCTCTCTCAGAGTCACTAATAGGTCCTTTGGGCCTGTGTGAAGCAGTCATGCATGAAGAATAGACAGAAGCACTTTGCTCATTGGGAATTGATTGCACTACTAAACCCATACTGTGAGGCAGAGGAATCGTGGGATTACAGATGCAAACCACTGCAGACAGAACAGGGCCTGAGGACACACCATACTGCTGTATGTTGTTAAACACAAACAAGGTCAATGTGTTTTACACAAGCCTATAAAAGTGATATCATGGCACGAAGATGACTTCAAGCATTCTGATACACGATTTATTACCAAGAGCAACTGTCACAACAGAGTATAGACTCAAGAGAGGGAGATTCCAGGGAGCGTTTTAGATTATTAAAAATTACATATATAGACTGATTTCATGCTACACAATTTGTGTGCTGATACAACAAAAATTTTCACACCAATATCAAATCTCTTCAGTCGCTATAAAGTTTTAACCCTGAACCGCTGAACGTGGCCAGCACCATCTTTGTTTTGAGAGGCATTTCAGTTGGACTAAAACACCCTCGTTATTAAAAAACTATGAAATATTAAATAAAAGGAATGTTCGAAAGCAACAGATTACAACCTTGGCGACCCGGCAAGTTCTGCTTATTTGTTATCACTACACGTAGGGAAGAATGGGAGCCTTTAGCAGGAGCCTTTCTACCACTGTACGTGGTTTGGACCTGAGACTCGGCGGTGCATAGCAAGCAGAGTCTCACACAAACACATCGTAGGTCCAATTTAGGAGGAACAAAAATATCAGAATATCAAATCATTGGATAGGTCACATTTCTAAACAAATGCATAAAACATCTAATGATCAAGTAGACCGTATTCCACTGATGCAAACATTTAACAACTGATCCATCCTGATTTCTTTCCAAAATTGCATCCATTCACCTCTTGCCCGCGTGTGTCCAAGTGTCAGTATGAACCAGTTAATCTTATCATCTCTAGTCTCTACCAATCCCAGTTCAAACTGAGTTACAACCATAATACCAGCCAATACATAATCACAAAGCCATTGTATTACAATTTCACTGATATTTGTCCCAGCTTCAAACAATTTCCAGCAGCCAGATTTAGCCTAAAGCTGTGACGCTATTTCTGGTGATAAATGGGTCGTGCTGGCCCACATACCTGCATTCTGCAACTGTTTAACGGACTCAGTCTGATGAACCTGAGAGGCCAGTCTGCTCAAAAAATGCTGTCATGACACAGAGTCAACCAGTCTCACCTGACTGTTTTAAAATCATCCCTGATGAACTGCTCCAATACAAAGCAAGCTACTGCTCAATATTCACACTGTGAATGAATGGAACGACGTAAGTGTCAAGTACGAACTGAGACATTTCATTAGCCAGAAAGGATTGACCTATTTCCTACAGAAATCAAGCAGAAAGATATTACACACGAGCCTTACGCTGGTAAGCTAGAGAGCCAAAGTGACCATGGGTGACTTGATGGTGACGGACAGTCATTTGTGCTCTAATCTGTAGATAATAATGTAATCGTGGTCACTTTCCTTTTCACGACTGTAAAATCTCTCAGTAACAGCTTTCATAGGCTTTGCCCTGTGAATGAACTTGAAACCACAGCACAGCTGTGCTGACTCCAGAGCTGGTGATGCTTTCAAATCTACAGAATTAAAGAAAGTTTTCTCTGTGGATACAACTGGGCCAATATTAGCTGCAACCTACAAAGAAGTTGGACTCACAAAGTGCCTTTGCACTTTGCAGTTTATAGCCTCTGAATCTTTCATGAACAGTATATGTGCGTAGCTGTGAAACTATCCACAACTGTACAGCACAGCTGGTGCAGTGCAACTGTGTTAAAGCTAAAAGCATCTCAGAGGGATAAAATTAACTTTACAGCTGAACTGTCATTATTAAAATAAAGGAGAACACAACAAACACTAAACAAGCTTTTCAGCAAGGATATATAAGAGTGGGGTTCTTCTGATACTGACACTAATACCACTAATCAGAAATGCCTCAGGTTTCTGCCTAAAATGCTGGATTGGGAATCACCATGTGAACAGGTCCATGCACTGGTGCAGTACCATGTAATTCATATGGGTGGGAATCTCTCGGCACCTAAAGATTTGATTCGATTGTGATTGAGGGGCAGACAATTATGATGCATCTTAAATTTTATCTCAGTGCGACACAGCTTACGTATAGTGCGGCTCTTGTCCAGTTTACTTTGTAGAAGCCAAAGTGCTCCCAAATGCTGGCTTTAATCCATTCAGTGCCGGCCACATCTTGCATTCAGCCATGTTTCTGTCTTGGTTTTTTTTTTTTCTTTTTTAATGTGCTCCCTGCAAACTGTCTGGATGCACGGCGTACTGCTATTCCGTCTTTCACCTTTTTTTGTTTTCTATTTTATGCCACCTAAAATTTAGATCGATTACTGGACATTTTTTAATCGATTTTAGTTTGTCCAAGTCTAAATCGAGACGTGGAGAATCGATTTTTTTTGTCCCCACTACTAGTAATTTGTTTACTAGAAAAAGCTCCCTGCTACTTCCCAGCAGCATTCTGTAACCTGCAGAAAGAGATTTTTTTTTACTGCTCAAGTAGCCAGTATCCATAAACAGCAAGTGACGTGCCTAACTTCAACATAGTACAGCTGGTAAAAACACTAAGATATTTTTCTCAATACAAGTCAGTAATGGGGGGGGGCAGGACACGGTGCTGGAACATTGGAACACAAGTGTGCACAGAAGGAAGGCTTGTGTATTTTCAATCTGGTAAAGCAAACTCCAGATCAGCTCGAACTGAAACACTGCAGCGAGCGAGCTCGCCGTCCCTCAGACCACATTCATTTATTGTTGATGAGCAGTGAGACAAGCTCGTATCTGCTGAGAGACAAAACCAAGATGAGCATGAGTGTGAATTGAATAGGTTCTCTCTGGGCAAAGAACCCCTGCTGAGAACAGAACCGTGCCTCACGTCTGAAAGCGCAGAGATACTCTGGGGCCGGTGTCCAACAGGGATTCATTTTTACAGTCTGTTACAATACAGCTGTGACAGACAAGTCACCAGTTTGCATTACATCAGCTCACTGTGACATAATCAAAGCCAGAATCCATCAATCACACCTTCGGCTGACAGCTACAGATCACCGACAACAGGTCAAACGTGCCACTCGGATTTTCATCTGGCTCTGGATGTGGAATAACTTTCCTCTGCAATTACATTAACTCACAGCTTCTGCCATCAACCCAGACTGGACAGTTGTCACAGCAGAGAAGATCCCCATTGATAACACAGCATGCTGTCTGTAATTTTATCATCTGCAAGTAAACATCTGTCAGCAAGACAGACTGATCCATTGACCCTGTGACATCCACCTACAAAGGTCAGAGGATTTCATTGTGTTATAGGACTTGACTGGAAAATATGCGGCTTATGTTTGGCACCACTGTGGCTTCTGTTACCAGCTGTGCTGCCAAACAAACATGCATTGATGTACTGTATACTGACTAAGAGGAAATACGTGCTCTGCCATTCCTTCCCTGTCTGGATCAACAGTATTTTGTTTTGTGGTGTATTTTTATTTTTACCTTATTCCTGCATGTCTAGCTTAACACAGGAGCATGGTGAATTGTAAACTGGCTGCATATAAACAGCACAACCCACAGATGTGACCTTCCAAAGCAACTGATATTCAGTGTTCTTGCTTAAGGGCACTTTGGCATGTACCGGTGGATCAGGCAGCCAACCTTGGGTCTTATGGACAACCTGTTTTATTGCCTGAGGCACACATGCACTTCAGCTCAGATGCTCTCTGAGCTGTAAAACATCAGTAGTGCTAAAGCTCTACTTTCAATGTCAATAGTGCAACTGCTTCTTACTGGACTCCCTTTTCCCTTAGTCTTAACAATCACACAGTACTGGAGAAATTATGAGTCAAGAGATGGCGATGCAGTACTAATTAATCAATAGTAGCCTTCAGAGACTGGAACATAAGGAAGCCACAGGGAAATTCATGCTTTGAGTAAAGCACACATACAGTCATTTATCTTGTGCGTCTAAATAGTGCAAGATGATGATTTTGAACGACCCGACACACACTAACCCTCCACCCAGAGTCTGAGATGTTCAGGTTCAGGGTGCCAAAAACCACACTGAACCAAAACAAGAACTCACTCACTTTAAGGTACTTAAAACCTCTCTTAAGAAATGGGTTGATTATGTCTGGTTTTTATTTTTCTTGTTCAATTATTTGAAACCATCACTTTTATACCTTGTTTTTTTACTTGGTTTTATTTACATCTGGATTTTTGTCTTTTTTGGGGGGTATCCTTAGTCATTTTTTAGCACTACGTCTACTAAATGTGAACTTAAGCACCTTTTTGTACGAATGTGTACTGTGTATGTATGATTGTGTGCGCCTTCATTGTGATGTTGTGCTACGTAATGCAGTGGCTTGGAGCCCAGGACAAGTTTCCCCTACAGTTCATGAAGGATATCTTATCTTAAGGCGACATATGGAGAGTCTTGGACCCACAGTTGAATTAAATAAGTTCATGTCCACTTTTTGCTAACTAAATAGTATATCATTCTGGGATTTGTATTAAAAAAAAAAACAGTACATAGTTGTAAGTAGCTAGCACAGCAAATCACAAATAAAACATAAAAACAACCAGGGCTGCAACAAACGATTATTTTCATTATCGATTAATCTGTTGATTATTTTTACGATTACTGAGTTTATCAATTATTCCATGAAATGTCAAAAAAAGTGCTGAAATTGATTATCTTAACCTCCCACAGCCAAATGTGACGCCTTCAAAATGCTTCTTTTGTCCGAACAACATCTCAAAACACAAAGACTCCTCATTTATTATCAGAAATGACACAGAAAAGCAGCAAATCTTCACATTTTAGAGGCTAAACCAGGAATTCTATTTGCTTTTTTATTTAAAAAATGACTTAAATGAATAATCGATTATCAAAACTGGCAATTAATTTTCTATCAGTTGATTAATTATTCGATTACATCGTTGCAGCTCTAAAAGCAACGTTTCAGAGTGCAGTGACTTTCGAAATGAGTTTAATACAACTCTTATTGTTAGATTTGTGTACATAGAAACCTCTAAATACATATTTATATTTTTTAAATCAAACTTTTAGGTCAGTTTAAAGCTTTTCATTACATAAAAACGTTACGCAGCCAGCATGAATATGTTTTTATTAGCATAGAGGTAAAATATCTCAACACTACACTGACTTACAACCTTAGAGGATCTTTTCCAGAGGCATCACAAAGCATCTCTGGAGCAAAAGGAGGAGGATCACTGCACGTCAGCTCCATCAAATAAATTCGTCACACTCTTCCTCACAAACGCAACAAAGTAAGTGCATTAAATTCAACGAGACAGTGCCTGAAGAGCCAGAGTTTACTGTAGCATCAACATGGTGTCAGAAAGGAAGTAAAAGTTGCCTACCGTAAAGGTGTAAGGTGCTGCTCCCAGGTTGATTCCATCTTTTGCAAGTTTATCCCTTATCAGTACCTTGAGCTTCAGTTTGGGATACGTCACAAAGTCATTACAATCTGTGACTCTGGGGTTGTGATTTCCAGGACAGGACGCCTGGTGTATCCCCGTGGTCCGTACGTGTAACCCCAAAGTCCTACAGTCATCTTCTCTGTTTGGGTGTAACGCGTGGTTG
The DNA here is from genome assembly GCA_029783665.1 of Naso thynnoides. Classification (NCBI taxonomy): domain Eukaryota; kingdom Metazoa; phylum Chordata; class Actinopteri; order Acanthuriformes; family Acanthuridae; genus Naso; species Naso thynnoides. Next base: position 7,684,457 of record JAQLOL010000007.1, on the reverse strand, counting down.
AAACGAGAAGGTTCCAGCGGCTCTAAGGTAAAATAGTAGCCAGGTGCTTTCCTTCTGTCGTCATCTTTCAGCGTCTTCACGGCTGTGAGCAGCCTGTGTCTGTGGTACTCAATGTGAACGCCTATGGCATCTAGGTCGGGCTCCCCAATCTGTTTGCAAACTTCCAAATCATCGTACCCGTTGTCAATGAATGACTCCACATACTGGGCCAGATGGAGCTTGGACAGCCACTCCAGGACAAGGTTTGGCCCTTGACTCATCTTAAAGCCGGCTCTAAGGAGGTCTGCCTTAAGTGAACATCATCACATCCACTCACACTGCTGCTGGAGTCTGTGCAGCACTCTGCTCCATGTCACTCCCACCTTAGACGCAGTCCCAGGTTCAATTCTCCGAAGTGGATGCATCTATTAGATGTGGCCAGAGCAACAGAAAACACCGTGAGTGCATATTTGAAGACAGCAGGGTGGTTGTATGTTAGAAACACCTTTAACTGTCAGAAGCCCGTTGACCTTTCCGACCCTGGCCGAGGCATCTGCCCTGCTGAAGGTCTCTCGAGCAAGACAAGTGAAGACAGGTTCAAGTCCCTGACGTTTCACATCTATTGGAGCAGGGTTGAGTTAAGCTAAACGCAAAATTCCTGACATGGAGAAATTATATTTAAGGCAGAAGAGTCCGACGGAGAATTTCAGTCTCCTTAACCGTTAAATTAAACGCACGTCAACGGTCAACTCGAGCGTAACGTTACGACGCAAGTACTTTCGAACAAAACCCTATTTTTTTTTTAGCTAACTTTGTGTCGTTGCAAAGTTACCGTTCACTGGTGGGAGGTGTTTTCAACCAAGTTGGCCACATTTCTGTGAAGTTATCCTCCGTTAAAGCCGGTGAAGAAGCCCGTAGTGTTAACAGTTGGCGTCTTCTCACGCTGCATCCATCCTCTTTGTCTCATTCATCGCAACGGTTCAGAGGAAGACGCTCAGGTCCATCAAACATTTATCCAGAGCGAAAATTTAACGGTTGACGCTGAGGCCAGAGCGATTTTTGACTAATTTTCATACAGAAACGCGAGAGGAGAATCATACATACATATTTCTCTCTACCTGTCCAGAGTGCACTTGCTGCGGCTGACTTTGTGCCTGTCTTTCTCCGCATTCAACTTTGCAGTCCCTCCGCCCGCTCCATCCGCCGGTTCAGTCAGTGTGAGGCGATGCTCACTGCTCAGCCTCGGCTTTAGTCACTGCTGCAGCCCCGCCGGA
>JAQLOL010000007.1:7663335-7683104 GCA_029783665.1 Naso thynnoides | reverse complement strand
TCGAGCACTGGCGCCACCTGCAGGGCCTTCTGGGAAATGTAGGACTGAGTAAAATCCAATTTTAAAATACATTAAAAACCTATAAAAACAATTGTAAAAGTACATTAAATAAAAAAATAAAAACAAAAATAGGAGAATAAAAATGATTATTATTAGTATTATTTGTATTACGGCTATTTTTGTATTATTATTATTATTATTATTATTATTATTATTATTATTATTATTATTATTATTATTATTATTTATTTATTGCCTAGGCTTTTTAAGTTGAATTATATTTTTAACATCATTTTAAACTGCTACGGGGAAGGATCTCGAATGGAAATTTCATTGTATGTTTTGTACAATGACAATAAAGCATCTTTATCTATTTATCTTTATTATTTAATATTCAAGCATTTAAATAGTCCAATCTAGGATGCCATATCTTTGAATCAAATCTAAATGGAAATGCTCCAAATATATGCATTAATTTCAAAAATAATTTGCCCAAAATTTATCTTGACATTAATATTTGAATGACAATACAATACTTTTTTTTGTCCCAGGGGGAATTTGTTGTCACTGCGGCTTGCACGCTCATGGATACATGGATAAATACATAAATACATAGAAAGAAAATAAGTGCACATAACAGCTAAGATGAACAAAATTAATAAATCTCTCCTATAATTTGACATTAAATTCTGTGGGTTCGAGCAAGTCTTACATGTTGTACAACTACATAAATAATGTTTACAAAAGGTCAAATTCTAAACACTGGCATAATGAAAGTCCTTCTAAGGAAGGGAGTTGGAAACTTGCAGCTATAAATGCGGTGATGCATTGCGTTGTTGTGGTTATCTGTCCTCATCAAATAAACATTAAATAAATAAAACTAAGTGGAAGTTTGCCTCTAAAAATGTCTGTGAAAAGCAACATCAGAAATAATTTGTGCCACTTCGTTGAGACACATCTCTTCAGTTCATCCTATAAAATTTAAATACGCAATTCTAATTCAGCTCATGATTATGTGTAGTATGAACCAGGGAAGCACCAGGCTCTCGTTCAGGATGGTCAAAGCAGTGTCGGACCTGAGAGCTCTTGAGCAAACATTAAAATCTTTTCCTAACACTGATGCTTGGCCTGGGAGGGGATGCACTCTAAGAATCAGTAAAGTATTTCCTTTCAAAATGAAATCAGTGACCAATTAGGAAAAACAAAAAAACAGAAAACACAAGACAAACCATGTTATGATTGGTTTTACATTTATTTTCCATTGCACAATAATATATATATATTTATACTGTATCTACAGTCTAAATTGTTTGTGGCAGCAGATTAAATCAGACATCCATGTGAAATTTATTTTAATAAAACTGTACAAAAATTGCCTACTATGAGAAAATACTGCAACTCCACAGATATTCATCCCAGAAGACAGACAGATGGATGGAAGTATGGCAACTGAGAAACCCTTGAGCTCGCCTGCACAGTGCTGTGAGCCGAGCTTTCGCTGTTCTATGCATCTTTACAGCGCAGGGAAAGCAAGAGTTTTCACGGAGCAAACAGTAACATAAACAAAATAAATATATTCTCTCACACTGATACAATTGGCATGATCAAATGAAAACCGGACACACTTGTGATGTGGGATGAAAGCTTCAGTTTTGTTCAACTTGGTGGTAAATACAAATGCCAGAACAGACAATCTCTAAAAGGGATAATACATGGTTGTTTCAAGTTTGTAAACACTTAATATCATGCATCCTTCAATGTGCAATAAGAGACCATTTAGGACATATATGTTGCAAACTGAAGCACTTTAAAGTCGAGGCCACACTTTGTAGAAAGACTCAGCGGCCCACCGAGAGGAGACGACCCTCCTGCAGTAGCAAAGCTTGAATCCGAGATGAGCTTGTTCAATATATAACCCGAAAATGTTTATTGTCATGTCTGGATGATAGTTAATTATGCACAACCATTGTTTGGACATCGATGTGAGTTATTCTATCTCAAAATTACATTAAAGGTATTAATCATTAACAGATTAGTGAAATTAAAAGTATATATATATTTTTGTTTTCAAATATATAAATATATCATAGTATCGTGAACCTGACGATGAAAACAAATCTGAGAGTGACGCAATCGGCATAATTGGCAAATGACATAGATAAGCATAGGTTCTGTCACGTTTTGGTCCTTTCGAAAAAGAAAAAAAAGAAAAGGAAACGGTACAAGAAAAAATTAACACACCAAAAATCAAAATAACAAAATTATCTTAAGTACAAAAAATAGTGCAAAACCCACAAAACTGCTCTTTGAAGGGAGTTTGTCTCAGTAGTATACAGCAGATTAATATCATCCAGCTAAAAGTGAAGAGTTTAATTCCAAAACGCTACATATCCATCTTGAATAAAACATTTTTGGTGTGATTAACAGCTCAACTTCTACTATGCATACAAAGTCTAAAGGAGAACTTAGGTATCTATTAACCTGGGCCCTATTTCCTGTGTGTGTGTGTAACTGATAGGGGCAACTTTTTTTTGGAAGCTGGTCCAATACGGAGGGAGGCTGATGCAGTCAGCAGCCCAGAGACGAGCTGAACGGGATTCTTGGGTGCAAATGCGCATTCTCAACACCACTGACCAGCTCAGATCTATAGCGCAACTCTCTGACACGGCATGCAAAGCATTTCTCTTACTTTTCATTTGTTGCGCCAGTGGTATGAACATTATATATTTCCTGTCTCCTCAGTGGGCGGAGTCACATCTCCCACAGAAACAGTTAGGAGCCACCACCCCTCCCCCTTGTCTGGAAGTGTTACAGCATCGTGTGAATGGATTAAAGCAGACAGATTCTGCGTTGCATGATATTTTTTTGATGCAGATTATAACTTTTAATTCATGGTTTCACCTACGAGATCGTTTAAATATTCGTTTCTGTCTGTTGCAAAGCGAGGCGGGAAGCAACGGTTCCCAAATCTTGTGAGAGTGTGTTGCTGAGACAGAGACAGGTCTTGAACAGAGTTAATTTTCTCCTGATTTGTCGGTCTGAAAATGTCATTTTAGCGTCAGAATGTTTGGAAGATACGTGTCTTGTGAAAAATGGGTCCAATACGTATCTTGGTGACGATGGGACGAAAGAATTAGTCATAATCTGTGATCACGTTCATCTCTCCCATAAGAATGAATGGTCTGAAGACTGCTTCTAGTCTCCTAAAAGGGTGGGCCCGTGGAAAAACCCATGTGACACTGATACAGAATGAACAGTCAGTGGAACGTCTCACTTTCCCAATAACCATTTTGGGCTGTGTGTGACCACATCTTGTTGCCAAGTCTTGTTCTCGCAGGATCTCACATATTGCAGGAAGACAGATCAGAGCAGAGCTGCTCGCTCTGGAGTACAGATAGGGGTTCTGTCTCATTGATTCAGTGTCATGGCTGCACATTAGCCCAACTTTAAGAGTGTGGATGATTTTGGTGGCCGCTCGAATTTATTTGAGCCTAATCATACGGAGAAGCTCCAACAATTTGAAGAACAGATGAGGATAGCGAGAACGAGACGTCCCAACAACTTTACACACAGTTCAGAACAAGTAAAGGTTAGGAGAAATGCTTTGCATGCTGAGTTATAGACTTACACTATCGATGTGAGCTGGTCAGTGGTGAAAACAAGCACTTCTAGTGGACAAACTTTAACGGTGTGCATTTGCCCTCAAGCATCTCGTTCTAGCTCGCTTCCCGGTTGCCCACTACATCTGCTGCCCTCAATACTGGGCCAACTTCCAAAAAAGTTGTCCCCATCAGTCACACATACACACACAAGGGCATACTACCCAGGTTGAAAAATACCAAAGTACTCCTTTAATACTTAGAATTCTAAGAAAACGTATTACCTCATGCCTGCAACTCTTCTCCATGAGTCGCGTGATTTCCTTTTTTTTTTTTTAGTGGATATCACATTTTGGAGAAAAACTCTTCAAATTCACTTCGCCTGTCCTCTGAACACGTGTACAGCAGTTCGGGTAACGAGGGAGAAACGCCCATAAGAGGAAGCTAATTCAGATCAACTCCACCCCCCCTGCACACAGTACATTTCTTGACTTAAGAGTGCTGTCCAATGCATCCAGACCGACTCTTACCAGCGAGGGAAAATCAAGACAACTCTGTGAAATTAAGCAACTCTTTGGTGTCAGAAAAAAGAACATGGCCGCAAGCGTACGGTATGTCACGTTGCCTGAACCTGCACTGTCAGATTTGTGTCCAGCTGTCCCGTTATTTACAACATTTGGCAGCAATCTGGACGGACAAAAGTCTTGTCTCTCTTTTTCAAAATAAAAGACCGACAGGTGATGCTCCTACACAGACACAAATAGCAGCATATCCTCGCACCTCATGAAAAAAAAAATCTAATTACAATAGAATTCTAGTAATCACATTGAAAAAACACTGTCAAGCAAAAACAAAAACCTCAGAAGACCTATTGTACTACACTGTATCTATGTAGTTTTATAAATATTGGCGCCCATACACATATTCCTGAATATATGTATGTTCACGAACACACAGACATACACATAGGTAGAGGTTAGCATATATGCGTCATGAGGCAAAGGCAGAAGAGAAACAGCTTTAAAGTGAACGGTTCAGAGAGAGATGACCACTGGCACGGCGTGGACACTCCGTGCTGCTTGGTCATTTCTACTGGCAGCTACAAATAACTAAGACAGCATTGCCATTTCCATTTGTGCTGCAAGAGACACATGCTTTTTCCCTACACAGAGAAACTGGACCCAAAAAAAAAAAAAAAAAAAGAAATCTACTTCAGCTATGACAGAATGCCAAATAGAAGTTATATAATCATCAATAGATCAATAGAATCACCAAAAAACTTAAAATTGTAACCAAAATATACAGTTATGCTAAACACATGAAGGATGTCAGTACATGATGTGAGTCCAGCGTCGATGTGAGTCGCACATGCGCCAAGACATCTGCCATCTTGGACAGCTAATGCTATTGTTAAACTTTGCTGATTAATGTTCTACTACACCAACTATAGAATTATATTAGGATTTCAAGTTGAGTTCATGGCAAAGGCGTGTTTTTTTGTGAACTGTTGATGAGTAATTTATATGCAAGGTACATTAATTGAAGCAGTGTTAGCAGCTAACATTATGCTAGCATCTTTGCTCAGCACTAGCTAGCTAGCTAGCCACCACAATTTAAAATTATAACCCATGCCTACACTAGGTGCTAGCCACAAAGCCAGAGCTAGCTCTATTCAAGCTAGCAATCATGTTAGCACGAGTAGTCCTGTTAGCTGGCTAATACCAACGTTCTTGCCGGCTAAATTAGCGTGAGATTAGCATTTCCATTCAGTTATAACGTAATTTTAAAACATCAAATCTGATTTAGACAGTCAAACTCAGATCGTGACACATGGTTTGTCCAAGTGGTGTAGCCAAGGCTAACTGGCCAAGATGGCGGACATTTTCGCACATGCGCGACTCACATCTACGTGAGACTCACATCAGGTACTGACAAGGACAATCTTTGTCTTGCCCATCGACATGTTATCCTCGTCATACATAACTTTGCTACAGCCTCATGAAAGCCAGAAGAATATAAGAGCTTCAGGGGTTTTCCAGTGTATCAACTCTTCATTTTTCTGATAGATCAGTGTAAACTCTTCATGGGGGGGGGGTAAACATCTTCAGCACTTTTTAGCGCACTTTACTGACAAAGGAAAATAAAATAAAATTTAATGCCCAACATACAAACTTCTTTTATGTCCTTACTCATACACTGTTATCAATAAATAATCTAATTTTTTTTTTAAAAATCCAACGTGACTCTCGGAAAAAATGCAGTTTGTCTTCTCCTCACCTAAAACAACTTGGTTGAAAATGCTGTAAAAGGAATGGTGGGTGATAAACTATTGTACTATCAGCCCTTATTCAGTGAGAGGCAACAGATTCATCATCTCCCTGTCAATTCTCTACGGTTCTAAGTGCTTGAAAGGCCCTTTCTGGACAACAAAACCTATAAACATCAAATAAAAAAACCCAACCAACACAAGGACAGACTGTAAAAATAATTTAGACCACAAAAACAAACACACACAGGTCCTTCACTGATTCAGTCCTTCCTATAGAAACGCACATCTTCATTAAACTTGATTAGATGTGAAGGACATGGTGGTCATCAGACTTTTCTCCTCATGTAAGTCCATTGTGTTTGGCAGACACCATAAAGGGCAGAGAAAGGAAAATATTGCAATCAAGCCTCCACAAGTAAATGTTTTTCCTCTTTCAGAACGAAACAGCAGTGTGTTTGTGTGGATATATATATGAGCTATAGATGAGTGCATGACAGATGGATATGAAGAGGTCCCCTCTCTCCTGTTCTCCTGATGGCGAACATCATCGCTCTCAATCGAAATGGAAAGAGAGATTCCTACGGGCTCCTCTTCCTCCATTTCTTTCCAATCTCATTACATTGGGGCGGCCAGTGTCTGCTCCGCTGCAGTCCTCCGGTGACTGAGGTAAAGCAGAGTGTGTGATATTGTGCTGAGAATAAAAGCATGAGTCTGTTAAGCAGAACCCCCCATGGAGAGAAATGGTGACGAGAAGAAGAGGGACCTGCAGCTCCCAAGAGACAACTGGTGTTTTGCGTGATTACAGAGTCCGATGCTCCACACGCTGCCATCAGAGCTGATACCACTTCTTATCTTTGTACTTCAGCATCATCTAAGAGGAGAAAAGAGCGTAGACAGGAGTTAGAAAAAAGGAGTCAACCTGAAATGATGTTTAAGGTGCTAAAAGAAAAGGCAAGTGCGTACATCATGGGCATGTTTGGAAAAGGACTCTGCGCTGGCCATCATGGCTGCCGTTCTCTCCTCCAGCTCGCCCAGTTTCTGCCCCCTCTCGTCAAGAGCTATCCGAGCACGGGCCAGGTCTCCCACAACGCCGGATGCTGCACCCTTCATTCCCTCCATGCTCCCTGGGCCGGGGATGTGCTGGGCCAGACTGCGAGAGGCCTTGCCAGCAGCAGTTTCTCCAACTAGCAAAGATAAAAAGGAGAAATGGCAACTTGGTGGTGAAGGGAAAATTGTCCTGCAACTGAAAAATCTCCCAAATCATCATTATACTTTGATACATGGCCATAGTGTACTCACAGAGGTCCTCCCTGTCCAGAGACTGAGCTCCTCCCCCAAAAAGGCCTTTGAAGAAACCTCTGTTAGGAGCCTCCGGTGTCTCCACAGGCGTAAATAACTCACTGAGCATCTCCTGAGAAGGACAGAACCATCAGCACACATCCTTTTTAATCTATATTCCCTGAAGAAACAGGCTGACCTCTTGGCTGGGTCGCACCGACGAGGATTGATTTCATTCAAGATTAGCTCTAATCAGAGTTCAGTAAAAAAAAAGTTTCAACTGAATTAATCCTGATTTAAATTAAGCAGAGTTCTGTTGCACCATTTAAAATTCATCTCAGTTTAGTAAAGCTAAGATTATTCATTTAAACTGAATTTAAACTGAGTTTACTCAATACAGACAAATGTGCTTATCAAAATAAAAATAAATAAATAGCCTAAATACAGCAATAAATATATAAGTCGTCTGCATGCTGTCAGTATTTCGTAAGTGTAAAAGAGTGTTGGACGGGGCCGTTAACAAAATGGTTGTGTTTCCAAAACAAAACGTTGCACTGGTACTAGCTCGCTAAAGGATGCTAGCTTAAAGATGCTTGTGATAGCTGTGACTGCCATGTTTGACAGCTGGTCCATTCCTCCCATTCAGCTCCAAAACAGTTTGCTTGCCGAATCAGAATCTTGACAAAAATTCATCATCTTCATATAACTCAAGCGGGTTGAGTCTGTCTCTTCTTCTATTCTTCGGGGAACTTGATTATTTTGGTCTCAAAATAATCTCAAAAACGCAGCCATTGTAAAAGTTAATCCTCCTTAACTGCAGGTTCAAAGTTTGGGTGCAAAAGAATAAAATTTAACCTTGGTTTGGAGTAAAAACTAAACTGAGGTTTAAGCAGAGGTTCAAATTTAATCTCCCGAAATTTTAAAGCAGTTTTCAAGCTTGACAGAACTGAATTTAAACTTTAACCATGATTTAATGCGGTTTAAAAATTAAACCTTGTTGCTGCAATCCAGCCACTAAGTATCACACTTTTTACATATATATAAAATCTATGAAGATATCTCAGGTGCCAATAATAGACATGGAATCATGTATTTTCACTTTTATATAAAGAGCACAAATGAAAATGTCCTACATCACAATGTGTCTCATCTGTGCAGATGTCTACAGAAAAAGATCCCAGCGTTCTACTTGCAAAGGATGCTTGATGTAAGGATAATCTGTGTTATGTGGGGAGGCCCAAAGTTTTGTTACAATTATCTTGGAAAATGTTAAACAGTCTACAGTGGAACAGAAAGTACAAAACATTCTCCTGGGCTCCATAGAAAACCTTCTATCCACAATTACAAGAACTGAAATTAAAAGTGAGACAAGAAATCAAATTTGTCTTGACTCCTTCAGGTACTGAGAGTATCTGACCTGCAGGTTGTCGCAGGTCTCCTGGCTGTAGGTGATCCTTTGGATCTCGGTGGCAGAGGTGAGGTACAGGGCCTGACCCAGGTTCGAGAAGCAGAACGTTCTGGCTATGCGCATGTCTGTCAGCGGCAGGTAGTTGACATCCAGCAGAGGCCTTAGACTGGGTAAACTGAGGTGATACAAAGAACAGACAGTTTCAGTACTACGTAATTCTAAGAAAGGTGCAATGCAAATGTGGTTTTTATGATTTTATTGTCATATATTTTTCAGGTATAAACAAACACCTCAGAGTCATGATATGCCCATTAGCACAGAAGCAGGCAATGCAGTTCGCTCCAGCCATCTGCACAACATCAGCCCGCAGCACGAACGACGTCTCTGTGATGTTGTGTTTGTAGACGCGGGTTTGGGACGGCATGGCCACCACCTTGGCCTGTTTCTCCGAACACAGCACGGCGAATTGGGAATCTTGACCTTCTTGAGATGAGGGAGGGGAGGCCGGCCTGCGCCTCCTGCTCTTTTCCCTCTCCTCATCTGAGGCATTGGAGTCATACCATGGCTCGTAGGAGGGGGGCAGCAGAGTTCCAGTGGAGTCCAACAGGGCCATAGTCAAAATGCCTCCTTTGAGACTAACCAGAGTTCCTGAGGATGAGTTTTACACAGAAATTGCTTTTCATTTTGTTGAGAGAAGGCTTTTATATTACAACAGATAAGGTAATATGGTGAACTGATATTTTCCTTTGCAACATCTGCAAAAAAAACTGCAATGGGAAGTTAATAAAAAAAAACATCCTCTAGCTACCCAGCTGTCAAGTTTCCTTCTTTCCTGTGCTCTCCCTATAAAGTCTGAATTCCTTTTTTTTAATTTATGTAACTTAAAAGTAGGCCTGGGCGATACAGTCGAAAAACCTATCATGAAGGTGAAGGTTCATGATGTTTTTTAATGAATAACCATCAATAATGTGGATAAGTGGGTGAAGGTAAATAAGAGAACAACGAGAACAGTCTGGTAAGCTCACAAAACCACATCACTTTACTGTGATGAAGCCTTTTCAGCCAGGAAAAGTCAACACTTAGGCCGTATCATGATGTAACAATATTCAAAACCTGTCGCGATATCTTGTCTCACATCACGATATGATACAATATAGCTATACTGCCCAGCCCTACTTAAAAGTTACAAAAGTACCTGTATATATTTTTAGTGCAACAAAATAATTCTTAATCTGGCTTTAACATTCACTGCACAGAATCAAAAAATCTTGGTTTGATTTTTGCTTTTCCTGGCAGTCTGTGGAGATACAGTTTCAAAACCATCCAAAAACGTCCACCAAACTATCTAAAAAGCTCCGTGTGGTGCAATCCAAGTCTTCTTAACACGTCGTGGGGTCAGTACTTCCAAAACACTTATTTTGGCTTTAAAGCTACTAAATCCAACTCACTGTTACAAGGCTCCCTGTTGCCCGGCCAATGCATGCATTAGAAGTTTCCATTTCAAAGTATTTAGCCTGCAACACAATAAAGATTTGGATTACACCACACAAAGCTTTTTGAGATTGGTGGATGGATGTTTTTAGATGGTTTTGATATTTTAAACTGTATCTCCACAGACTGCAAGCAAAAGCAGCTAAAGTGAGTGGCTCGCATTTTTGGAAAAAATCTGTTTTCTCTGGAGGAACGCTGAGAGGGCAAACATATATTTATCAATTCATTTAAGGGCGAGTAATTGAAACATGAAAAAAAATGTTTTGCAGTGAAAGATCACTTTAATCCTAAACTTACAAGTTTTAGTTGAAATGCCACGTGTACACTTCACATCTGCGCTGAATTAGCCACAACGTGTTACCATGTGGCCTCCATGTGACCTTGCCTCGCTCACTATTATTTCACTGGGCTGCAGAGATTTTTGAGGCTGGAAACAAAACTGCTTACACAAAGATTTCAGGTGACCACAACTTTCCCTCTTCCCCTCCTCTGCCACCATCCTTCCACGTTTCGGCCTGCATGTAGGCCAGTGCTGTGCATTCTCTCACAGTGCTATCATGCAACTTCAACGAACCATAAACAGACATGCAACAAAAGCTATTAACGTCAAACCTTTTAACTGCATGTGCACGTAACAAGCTGCATTACTCATCTCCTTCTACTTGTAGCCATGAATTTCTCAATCACCTCTCCTAAAGGGGCCGGCTCTCTCATGCCTGATAGAAATGTTCGATTTCAACTGAAGTGACGTCCTAGTACTGTTGTTTCAGCTACTGTTCTTTTCTGAGTCCCCATGTGGTGAATTCCACTTCAGCATCTTACCGCAGGAGGAGATGCCGACTGGTTGCTGGGGCCTGTGCTCCCCTCCGGCTTGCAGGCTGAGGGCCACCATCATCACGGCGCCCTGCGTGGTCCCCACCAGCAGACAGGGGCTGACCAGGCTGTCCGTCTTCCTTGGGAAACTCTCACAGAAGTGAAAGGAGGAGATGGCCTCTCGGGATTCTCTGTCTATGCTGGTTACACTTGAACTACGTGAGCGGGTGAATGAGTTATCCTTGGCATCTGGACAGCAGGACAGGGGTGCACAAACATGAGGGTGAGGATATGATTTGTGTGAAATGACAAAGTTTTTAGAGGAATTCTCCAGGCAAAGAGGAGAATTACAAATGTTATTGGCTGAAAAAACATCATATCGAAACCCTGTTAACATGTTAAAGCAGTGGTTTCCAAAGTGGGAGGCGGGCCTTCCCGGGGGTGTGTGTGTGTGTATGTGTGTGTGTGTCTGTAAATAACGTACACCATAACTAGCTAACTTACACAAGGGGAATTGATCGATTCGTAACACATAAAATGAGAGAGGAGAAAGAAACAGATGCAAGAAAAAAGGCTACAGAAGTGCTCATCCCCTTCATCTCCATCTACCTGTTAAAGTGCAGATTTTCTGCATTGATTATAAATAATAGTAATTAGGTCTACTGCTCAGGGCTGCAGGTAGGGGATGATTTGAGTTTGCCCCTTTCTGTAGTGCATCTCTACTAGGGATGCACAATATTATCGGCCTGTTATCAGCCGAAATTGGCTTTAAAATTAAATGTCTGATACTGACCAGCACCCCATATATTTGCCGATATAATAACCAAAAAAATAACAAGCTGCTGTTTTCTCGATTAAGCGCCCGAGTCAACACCATGTGTCACATGTTCCCTGTGGACAGACTTATGTTTACTTACTTTCTCACTTATGAAACAGATCACATTTGTCCTGGTTGCGGGTTTTGATTGTTTTAGGGAGAGTATCACCCACTTTTACGTAATTAATTGTAATTTTTATAAAATACTGAATGTAACTTTTTAATTTATATAAATTTGGGGAAGGGGCGCAGTTGTTTTGATGCTCTCTGAAAGGAGGCCCACGGTTTCAGACTTGGAAAACTCCTGCGTTGGAGCAGGGGTGCCCAAATTTTTTAGCCCACAACAGCCCCAAGAATGGTGCCAGGGACTGGGGACTCCCATCTGACCCTGGAGGTGGCATAAAATGTTGTGCACAGCTGCACACACGCACTGTTGGGCCTATACAAACATGGGCATAAATACAACACAAAAGAACAACAGCAAAACAGCCATAATATCATTTGATAGATATTTAAGAAAGAATATAAGAATATAAACAGAATTTATGCAATAATGGAGTTAAATATGCAATTTTAAGAATAAATTTGTTTTTTGGAAGGCATCACGCAACCCCACTTTGGGAACCACGGTGTTAGAGCAGCGCTCTGCTGTCTGAATTTTCAAGGAAACACATCCTCCATCACATTCATGTCTTTTTATTGAAATCACCAAGTAAAGGTTTTTGACATTGAGAAGTTTTTGCACAGTTTACACCAACAGATGCATCTTCTTTAAAAGGTTTCTTCAAATTGGACGGCAACAACATTCTCAATGTGAAAAAAATGCATAATATATGCTTGTATTACTACAGGGGCTCCCAACGAAGAAGTAGTATTTAAGGAGCAGGAATTATTCATGCCTCATTACTGTGCTGATGGCAGCTGAAGCACAAGCTTTCCTCTCCTTAAAAAGCTAACGAGGGATCCCGACAGAAACACAGAGAAGAGCTGTGACGCACACACACACACACCGCCCGCCATGTGTGTTCTCCACTAGAAACAACTGTAAACAAGGAAAGCAGGATTTTTAACAATGAGTGCAGTCGAGTCAGTGGAGCGTCCTCGAAAAGAATGAAAACAGTCATTGTGAGAAGATTAGTGTCACATGTCGACCCAGTCAGAACAAAAGCCCCAGCAGCGGTGGGGGTTAGTACAAGTTATCCCACTTCAGACCAAGTCAGACCACGGCTGGTCCACTCACAGAAGCTGGGGACTGACTTGGTTCTACAGACGCCCCCCTTGTGGTTCATCCTGGCCGCCGCCTTGCGCTCCTTCACGCAACAAAAGCGCTTTTTACATGTGAGAGAGCGCCATTGTTGGAACTTCCCGTCTGCTCACAGTGCAAACAGAGAGTTCGTTTCAACGTACAGTAGAACATCAAAACACAACAGGAGTCTCACAGTCACACCAACGTGCTATTAAGATAATACACAGTACTTTCACGGAGAAGTTTTACACCTGTGAGCGGAACACAAAGCAGCAGAAGATTCAGGTGACAAAAGAAAAACCTGTAGGAAAATGTAAAGGTTTTCAGAAGCTAAAATTCAGTAGATGTTTCTTACCCATGTCTGGCTTTTGCTCGTTAGATGAGCTAATTTTCCGTGACATCTTGGCTGTAACAGAAACAAATACTTATTTTTTTATTTAGCTGATGGCTAAAATGGAAAAAAAAAAAGTTTTGTCAATCAAAGATCATTTAAATGAACTGAAATTCGAAGGTGGAGTCAGTAGGTTTTTCTTAAAAAATAAAATATTGACTAAGACAAAAGTAATGCTGCCCAATCATCACTTCCAGGTCTCTGTAAATGTATGTCGACTGTGCCCTCTGCCTGTACTTTGACGATCTGGCTGACCCGGGACCTGCTCTGGACGAGACTGGCTGTGGAGCGGCTGCGTTTCTGCCAGCCAATGACAGCGCACAGGTGAGTTTGGGAGGTAGGAGCACATCGACCAAATGCTGATCAGACTGGAGAAAATTACAGACACACACACATGGCAGCAAACAAAAGGAAATATAGCTCAAGTGAGGGGAAGTTTGTTCCAAAGTGACAGTGAATTTCCATTTGACTTTAAGCTGCTTCAGAGCACTAAAGGGAAAAAAAGAGCGACGCGGAGTTGACCAGCTTTCTGTTGGACAGGTAGGTGCTAATAACCAGCGGTTAGCTTGTTAGCTCGCTAAATTATCTGCTTCTCCGTTAAAACAAATGCAATAATCCTACACAGTTTGCTGTACAATGTTAGGTACAAGCAGTAAAACAGTACATATAGTACACACTAAGTTACCATACTTCTGATGCATTGAGCTCAGGGGGAGGGGCCAAAATTAAATGTCACGTTTACAAGCTGCGACGAACAAATTCTACTGACTCCACCTTTAAATAAATTAAATGAAAAATTCCATAATTATCATTCACAATCTCGAGTGTTTTTATGGTGCAAATCAGTGAACAATCATTGACAAAAGGTCTGATTTTGATTTATTTTTAAGAGTGGTGATACACACTGAAGGGCAACTGTTGAGGACATGCAGCAAAAAACACACTTGGGACAAGGACGGACCAGGACAGGAGTTATTGGGCCGATGTCAATACTGATATTAGGGAGTACTAAAATTCCAGTATCTGATACGTTTTCCAATGTGAAATATTTATATAATATCGGGTGAATGTGGTTATCAAATACTTGTGACAAAGATATGTGATGGAGACAGAATATCTTATTTTTTTTAAAAACATCAGTGCACTGAACAGTAAACACTTCACTTATTAGTTATCAAATAATGGATGGCCCTCTGCTGGACAAACGATGTGATTACACCATTTTAAATTACTAGTCCAAGCATTTTTTCAACCTTAGAGAACAGTTTTAATATCGGCATATGCTGACGAACATATGCAGCGATACCGATACATCTGCGTTAGGCCAGTATCAGCCAATGATTCCACAAAACCGACACATCAGTCGGGCTCTATGAGCCACAACTCTGCATGTAGCATGACTCATCATTGCTTTTACAGGAATACTCAGACTTCAAAAACATTTAAACTGATTTCATCAGGTGTTTTTACAGCTGTCGCTTGCTACCAGGAGTGTTGCCAATCTAACACATAAAACCCCAGAAGTTGCCTGTCGCAGTCTATAACCACCCTTAGAAAGACCCTGAGAGTACAAATGAGGACGGAGGCATCACAGACAACAGAAGGGCCTGCAATGTCAAACAAAGCAAAAAGAGGCAGACAAAGAGTAAGGTCATTGTAAGTCAGTGAAAATATTTATGCAAAGAGAGTGGGAGGAGGAAAAGTCAGTGAGGAGCCAAACAGTTAATACTGAACTGAAACCCTGGAATCAAAGCAAGTGCTGGCAATCAAGGAGAAATACGTCATTTAAACATTAAGGTGACATGGTTAGACATCGCAATACTAAAGAACAAGGCGTCAAGCAGATTTTCTATGCTTCTGAATTTGTCCAAAAAAAAAAAAAAAAAAAAAAAAGGAAAGAAACTGGCATTGCATTTAATTTTTTAATCCAAGTTGTGCAGCAACAGCTACAGCTCTTGGACAAAAATCTGCATAGAATATCTGAGGCCCGATATTTGAAAGATGTCCTGTCATGCATTTGCTAAAAAAGTCTGGATTAATTTGGAAATCAAGTACACAGCCCCCAAACCATATGATTAGTATTAGTATAAATCCATCTCTTGAATGCACGTCTTTCTTTCATTGGCACAAAACGCACAGATTGATGTGGGATTAAGGCACAGTGTGGTTAGAACGCTGTCATTCAGAGCCAGAGAGTGAGTAATCAGAGAGAATCCATCTGGATGATACAGTACCAAAGTCATTGGCAACCGTCTTGGAAAAGCGTCTGCTTTTAGACTTCACTGGAAATAAGGTTCAAAAACACAAATCATACAACTGCAGCCACTTTTGATTGCTTTAATTTGAGAGGACATGCAGTTTTCAATACAGTACCCTTCTCTATGAACTTCTGCTTTCGCTCATCATCTGAATTGCAAGGTGAGGTAGATCCTACATGACAAAGGATGGCACTTTGAAAAAGACGCTTTAAACAAAAAATTCTGTAACAAGACAAAGATTTCATGGAGTCTTACCTGAAGTGGGAGATTTGCAGCGGTCCTCTGAGGCGTTGGACCCGTCGTTGGAATCACCGAGAGCTGCCGGAGCCACAGAGGTCATAATTAAACACGTCAGAATTTGTCCTGATCTTTGGCAACTCTCAGCAAGCGTTGAGCCCTGTTTCCACTGAGCGGTTCAATTCGGTTTGGTACGGTAAGGGACACATTCTATCGCATTTCACTGTCAAAATGGTATCAACGACGGTGGTTAATCTGTGTTAATTCCTTTGTATGATTTTTATTCGGCCTTTTCACATTTTTTTTCCATTGACTTATTTGTTCTCAGTGCCTGTTTGAATATGTCCATGTTCAGATGTTTGGACAGGGGGTTATGTTGTGGAATGGGTGGTTGTTTAATGAAAAAATCAAAAATGCTTTTCCTGTGCAATGGTTGTCTTATACATGCCTTATCTGAAATAAAAAGACCATTGGAGAAAATTAGAAGTTGTGTTCTCCCATGTTTCCCTGTCTCTGTGTGTCCAGTGCTTCCTGTCTGTAGCTTTGGCGTGACACAATCCTCACCCTGATTACCTGCCGATTACGCACACCTGCTGTCTATGAAGCTCATCACCATGGAATATATCCAAAGATAGTCAATATTAACTCAAGGCACCCAACTGTACGCTGCACCAGTGTTGTGAAATGGTATATACACTTCCCGTCTCCTGAGTGGGCAGAATCATGTCTCCCATGTAGGGAACTGCCAGATCCCAGATTTAACAAGAGTATGTTGCTGAGACAGAGACGGGTCTCGACCAAAAATAATTTTCCTGATTTGTGAGTCTGAAAAATACCAAATTTGTGTCAGAATGTTCGGAAGAATGTGTCTTGCGAAAAATGGGTCCAGTATGTATCTTGGTGACGATGGGGTGAAGGAATCGGTCATAATCTGTGATCATTTCTCCCACAAGAATGAATGGACTCAAGACTGCTTCTGGTTTACTAAGGGGGCGGGGCCATGGCAAAACCCATGTGACACTGATACAGGAAATGAACGGTCAGTGGGAGGTCTCGCTCACTATTAACTGTCTGTGGTATATCTACAAGTCTTCACTCGCTCATCACCAGACTCTTTCCTCAGTTACTGCGGTAAATACGTTCAAGGCTTGTTTTTGAGTTCATGTAATTGCAGTACATTAGTAGCTTATTGTGGTTTCCCTCTGCTGACGGCTGTTCTTGCTCGCAGTTGCCCGCCTGCTGCTTTCCTGCTCTTCTCCTTTGAACCTCCAGCAACTTCCAGCCAGCACGCAGTATCTCCTCAGCCAGTTATCTCTATTTGCATTTGCCTCATCTCCATTCCCCACTGCAACTCAACGATTCACTGAGTCTGTGGGTGCTTCTCAAAGTCAAGGATGCCTCCTTGGTATGACGGTTCCTTTCAAGTCTCGCAGAGGTCAAATAACACTCCTTCATAGCATCCAGTGAACACTACGTGGAACAGTCTAGTGTGCAGGTGCTTATCATTAAAAAGGTCCTATGGAAGAAACTGGCAACAGTGCTATTCAAATAGTGTGTTGACATCTGAACAGTTTTTCATTTGGATTAGTTACCATAGCATTCTTGAAATTCAGATATTTCAGGATCCGTCCTTTACTTTGAGAGGCAGTTTGATGTCTCTGCATTTGGCTATAGTCAAGCAATAATCACAACATTTGTGCACTGGTCAGGTTTAGCATGTGCCACAAGATATGTTCGTTTGCTTAAAGGGCGACTCTGCCGTTTTTCAACTTTATCTATCCCAAATGCGCATATAATGTGAAACACAACAATATTTTTTTCAATTTTCTCTTTGTCTCTGGGACGCAGCCTCAAAATCTCTTGTCCTTCTTGGAACTGGTGATGTCACTGGCTGTGTGAGCAGGAACACTCAGAAAACTTAGTTTTCTCTGTCGGTGTAGCACAAACTGAGGAATTTATCGCTTCAATTGACTACAGTCACTATCAACATTGACTGGACATCCACATGAGAACCAGTGGATTTTTCCTTTTAAGTGCCAAAATTCAAAGACTTATGCTCCCTGGACATGATGGCATTATGTACCAATTAGCTGATGTACTGACTTTAGGCTTTTCAGACCATTTCATTACAGACCAACACCATGGGATGCACCCAAAACTTCAGAATACTACAAGTATACGCTACATACTGTCTGAAGCTAACTAAAAAACTTCCAGCGTAACAGTCCCATGTCACGGTCCACTTTTCTCATTTTTTCAAGGCTTTCTCGTTATCAAAGGTCAGTATAGTTGCAGTGAGGATGGATTTGCTCTGATGCAAATTGATCGCAGTTATGGTTACATCCTCTGCACTTCTATTGGCTTAGAAGTTAAAGGTATAGATCCACTTAATAGCTTTTTCTCCGAAACACACGACAAGTTTTTATCGGTGGACGGAGTTCAAGATAACGATGACCTATGTATTTTATATTTCTTGCAAAAAGAATAAACTTTGATGCCTGACAAGTTTGATAATGAGATGGTGGTAATTTACACAGTCACAGTAACTTATGAAGTTTTATTTAGTTTTTCCAGCGCAGAATTAACTCACATCGAAAAAGGACCGAGACCCAATTATAGAGTCACCACAGTCTCTTTACATCCTGCATAAGAGTGAAGCCAAAGTAAATGTACCACTTGAGAAAAGTTTCATATCCACCGTCTTGCAAAAACTGTGACCTCAAACAGTCACATCACACTGCTGTGCAAAAAAGAGGAAAACTACTAATTGCCGGTAAGAAACTTCTAATTTGACCTGAGAAAAACCTTGTTTTTTTACTGGACAGGCGGTGGAAATGGGGGTGGATCTGAGCTGTAATTGGTTTCTGTTTACCAGTAATACTGCCACAGACACAACCACAAGCAATTAGCCAGACAGCTCAGGCTTTATCAGTACAAAACTGCCGCTGGGTGTGTATGAATGTGTACATATGTGTATGTGTTAGTCATGAGGGAAAACGTAATTAGGCGGAGGAAGGCATGAGATTAAAATCAGCTCCTTTGTCTTGATTCTTTTGGTCTCCTGGTGCTGAAACGTCTGGAACGACATTAAAAACTTTCCTTCGAGAAAAAATACAGATCAATGCAAATATTTTATGTGCCTCCATGTTAATCCATACCCAGATTTTGTGAATGTGACAGGACCGATCCTTTAAAACGACTTCATGGTTTAAAGGGAAGTTCATGACGTGTATGAGTCATCAGTCTTTCTTCCCATCCGCACCACAGACACAGCACAAAAAATAATTCTTCTCTGGTTTAATAAAGAACATTTGATGAAATGTTCTACTGTGCTGTAAATGCTTCAAACCAGCAGTCTAATATTAACAGATATTTAATCAAACACACTGATTTCATCATTCAGTCAGGTGTTTATTGTTGCATTTTAACAGTCAGACAGACTTGTGGAGAATCTCACACCTAAATTTAAAGAACCTGCTCTTTTTCTAACACAGAACTATTTCCAGCCTCGAGTGCAGCTGTGAAAAAGCTGAAAACAAGATGAAACAAGATGCTCTACTATCAGACAAGCAGGTCAGAGGAGGGTAGCCCGAGCTCACATCAAACACAAAAACCGGGAGGGTTTTATGAATGAAACAGCACACACACACACACACACACACACACACACACACACTCACACACTCTGATCCTTAGACACGATTTGACAGGCAGCCAAAAATAGAGACCACAGTGTGCGCTGGCTGACGACGTACATGCTCTCTCTCTTGCACACACACTCTCTCCTGCTCTCTCTCGCTCTCTCTCTCTCACACACACACACACTCACACACACTTCCTCCCTCTCTCTCTATCTCTCTTACTCTCTCTCCCTCCCTCCCTCTCTTTCCCTCTTTCTCTCTCTCTCTCTCACACACACACACACACACTTCCTCTCTCTCTCTCTATCTCTCTTACTCTTT
>JAQLOL010000007.1:7640325-7659166 GCA_029783665.1 Naso thynnoides | reverse complement strand
TTTTTTAGCACATTAAGCCTTATAATAAAGATATTTACGATCATACACAATGTTCTACAGCATTATTATGACAACTGGAGCAGTCCCGCTCAAACGCCCAAACACGGGAGGAGCATGTGCACTCAGCCAGTCCATCAAAAAAAACGATAAACACTCGTTTTAAAAGATGCAAAACTCGCCAAATGTTTAGTGGTGCCCTCTCACGTACCAACACTAACACGGGAAGTTAAAAGCCGAAAGCGGTTCTTTCAAGCTGTGTCACGAAACAAACAAGCAGCTGTGTCTGGTTTTTATATCCGTGTTTAGCTTCGTGTTTTAGAGTCAGTACATGAGAAGACACCACTAACATTCACGTCTTTTAAATCTTGTATTTTTCGACAGACTGGCTGAGAGCACATGCTCCTCCGCTGTTTTCAGCTAGCGGTGACGTCAGCAACAAGCTCCAGCTCTCAAGACTGCACCATTCATCTTTATAAGGCCGTAGAACATCGTGTATGATCATAAATATCCTTATTGCAAGGCTTAATGTGCAAAAAAAAAAGAAAACACCTTCTCTTTTAAACCCGATAAAGGCAGGCTTTATTTTGGGGCCAAACCGATATATCAGTTTGCCAAAATTATTTACCGATGTTGGTTTGTTTTAGATATATTGGTATCGCATATATGTTCACTTATATTCACTGTATTAGAACTGGTTTTAAGGCCAGAAAAAATGATTGAACCGGTGATTTAAAGTGGTGTAATTAGGTAATTTGTCCAGCAGAGGGCAACAATAAGTGAAGTATTTATTGCTCAGTCTAGTGATGTTTGGAATAAAGTTTGTTAAAATTCAAGATTTCCTGCCTCCATTACATATGTTTGTCACAAGCATTTGATAACCACAGTCAGCTGATATCTTATATTTTTAGCTGATATATCGGATATCTGAATTTTCTTGCTTCCTTTTATCGGTATGTGCCCCAAAAATCTCACATCAGTCGGGCCCTACTTCATTTACACATGCACTAGTTAAACAGTTGCTGCCTTCTCTGTGACAGGATGCAATTTAAGTTTCTTGATGCGGACAAATTTAGACACATTAACAGTAACTGGATGGGACAAGCACTACTATAGAGACAAGTGTGGGCGTAAAATGATGCGATTTCATGTCAAAATATCAAGTGCACACACTGTATGTGGACTTACAGGCCATAGGAGGAGTTGATAGCCAGGCTTGTGATTGGCTGAGGTGGCTCCCCGCTCGCCCACACCAGCTGGATCACCAGCTCCACCTGGTAGCCCGGAGACTGCTTCAGCGGGGAGCTCCGCACCCTGCATCAAACACACAGCAGGATGACACAGCGAGCTGCGCTTCACACAGGAATATGTTATCACCCTTTGGGGAAGCCACACTGACATCATCATTTTTTATTATTGTTATGCCCCATTCTTGTCTTTTACTGTCAAAACATTCTCATCATTTTAATGCTTTTTTTTTAAAGAGGATTACTTTCCCCTGGTGTACAGATGTGGAAATTTTGTGAAGGACTGAGCTGCTAACTGAAAACTTTCAAGGGTTGGTTACATTACTTACTTAAATTAACTTTTTTGCAACACAGTTTTTGGTCTTTTGAATGAAAAACTTGAATCAAACTAAATATCTGATCCCTTTCAAGCTTTTAGCAAAAAAAAAAATAAACAGAATTGTTCGTACTGCAGGCACGGTATATTGTCCCGTGGTCCGTCGGAGGAGTTGCTGCCTGTGGAGGGCTGAGTGGGTGGCTCGCCCTCCTGAGGGCTGGAGGAGGCTCCGGAGGTGGGCAGGGTGGGGGTCTGCTCCCCTCCTGGGTCGGGGGAATCTCCATCACTAAACTCAGACTGCATCCGCAACTCCAAGAGCTAAACACAACAAATAATAAGTCACACAAAGGTTTGTTTTTTGGGCAAAATACCTGTATACATTCATCGTCTACGCACCTGGACAACTTCAGTGGTGATTTCTTGCTTGCTGAACCTGTAGACGATAACGTGGGCGGACACCCCGGCCACGCAGAGCATCCTGCTCTCAGGGCACCAGGACAAAGTCTGGATGGCAAACGGGTCCTCCTCTACTATATCTGCACTCGGCTTCTCCTCCTTGCCGCGAGCCCTTTCAAACACCTTGGCAGTCTTCAACTTGTACAGAACTTGGAGCATTACTTCGAAAAGAGTGAAAAAGGGAATTAGAAGGCTACAGTGACGGTGGCCATAACCGTGTAAAAGCGTAAGAAAAGAACAATTATGCTTAATGAAGTTTTCAGTTTTATGGCAGTTGGCAACAAGCGTTCAGGAGCAAAACCTCCAACTACTGTGACACAGCAAGAATGTAAAGACCCTGAAGTGATTTAAGACACTGTTTTATTTTATTTAGCCTTTATTTACACTCAAAAAAATCTTGAAAATATATTAAAATGATTGTCATATGTGTATTATTATTATTATTACTACTTACAAAGGAAAATTACGGCACCCAAATTCAAATACATGTTATAGTCTGCTGGCTTTTTGCATGTTTAATCAATAAAAATTAATGTAAATATGTTGAGAATGTCTTCAGATAATTTCTAAATGACAAAAAAAAACTTGTGTCATAAGAAGAAACACGTAGCTCCTATCAAATAAAATGAAGAAAACAAATCAAACTACTCACGTGCAGAAGCATCCCAAAATTTAATCGACCCATCAGCGTGTCTGTTGTGGGGGAAGGATTAAAAAAATAAATAAATAAAAACAAACAACAAACAATAAAATAAGAGATGATTTGTTTACTGTCTCACCAACACGTTTTGTCATTAATTTATTAGTTATTGTTCACTGACCCAGTGATGATGATCTCTGGGTAACTCTGAGTGCCTTGGCCCCAGTTTCCTCCACTGATGGGCCATTCCTGAAAAAGCAAAAAACACACCGTAAATTTTTACATGAAATTGTTATATGTTTAAATTGTTCTTCCAGGCATCTTTTAGTTGCGTCGCCAATTAATTAGCATATGCAGACACGTGTCCAGTGTATTTTAAAGGAAGATTACACAGAGCAGTGATTTACCTTCTTGCTGTAGCCTTGTCTCTTTTGCCGGCTGCCGACGGAGTAAAGTGCAGGAATGAGTTCAGCAGGACAGTCAGCAAAGTACTCACAGCAGGTCACTGGTGACTCATGGATCGTCAGAGGATATGGATTCTCAAATATCGGGTACCTGTCAAGACGATGAGCTACAGGTTAGATTCGGCAAATTACTACATCTTCAAAAATCTTCTCTCATATGTTTGCTGAGGGAGGAAACGATACCGCTTAAATGATGAACTACGGTGAAATTCAAGACGCTGAGTGTTACCATTTTAATTTTTATATATCATTATAGCCATGGTTGATAACAGTCCTTTAAAAAAAATTCACATAAACTGATGAAATAATAATAATAATCAAATTACAAACTATGATGACACAAAGTAAGGTAAAATTTCAGTTTGTGTACTCCGATCTAATAATTGCAGCTAGGGCCCAACCGATATATCCACTGGCCAATTTTATTGGCCGATATATTGGTACTATATATTGGTATTTGTGTACATGTTCTCTAATAAGCACGGATATTTTTTAAGGCCAGAAAAAATGCTTGGACCAGTGATTTAAAATGGTGTAATTACAAAGTTTGTCCTGCAGTGGGCGGTCCACTGTTTGAAAACTAACAAGTGAACTTTCTTCCAAACATCAGTGCACTGATGTCTGGAATAAAGTTTGTTAAAATGTAAGATATCCTGCCATCATTACGTATCTTTGTCACAAGTATTTGATAACCACATTCAGCCGATATATCGGATATCAGAGTTTTCTTGCTCCTGATAGGGGGATCAGCATCGGACCCAAAAGCTTCATAAATTAATTATCTAAATTTTACACTTGCGTCTCACAAATATAGCTTGTTAAAATGTAAGATATTCTGCCTCTATTAATATCTTGTATTTGATAATGACAATCAGCCAATATGATTTTTGTCATATCGGCCAATATGTCACATATCAAAATCTTCTTGCTCCCTCATATCTGTATCGGCATCAGTGCTACAAATTCCACATCAGTCAGTCCTTGATTTCAGTGAATTTTAACAATACCACTATAATACTGAACCATGATAATTTTGGTCCCTGTATAATAATATTTGTGCTCTGTGTAACCTCTTCTGTTATAGTGGGCTTAATCTACAACATCCATATCCTTTGATGCACACAAACAATACTCTATAATTAGGCAGCAGAATAATTACCCAATCTGTCCGAGGTCTATTACAACTAAATCCTTCTCGAGGAGAACCACCACAGCATAAGGCTCCTGAAAGTCTGGCAAAACCAAACGAAAGCACAAAATTAACAAGGATAATGATGTCATTTTAGTGATCTAATGCGGATCCTGAGAAATACGGACAAAACCTGTCCAAAGCGGACGACTGCAGCTCACCGTTTGGATATGGAGTTTCACACAGCGTTAAAAAATCTACGATGGGATAGTCCATCTCCAGGACGGCAGTGCTCTTCCCATGCATCACGGTCAGACAGGCTCTCCTCCCCACTGTGTCGTAAGAAAGACCTCCAGACAGGACCATGAATGGGTCCCTGAGTTCAGGAAACACACACACACACACACACAAACACACATTTTAATTGCTTATTCAATACATTTAAGTCGGTTGTGAAAAGCTGCTCGATTCAATCAGTGGTAAATGGGTGACGAGGGACACCACAATTTCACTGTTGTGCTCTCTCTTGAGATTCTTTGCCCCCATTTTAAAAGCACCTATAATGGGAGGAGCCAATCTTTAATTATAACGACAACTAAATTAATCCCTGTTCTTTAATACCTGAGAAAAAAAAGTAAGGGATAATTAGATCAGCTTCAGTGAAAGAGCTCATTTTTAAGTCACGTTTTTAAAGGAAAGTTTCGTCTTTTTACTTTGTGACCTTGACACGACAAGCTTGTTCTTGTCCCATAATGATTATTACATTACACGCACAGAGATTAACATGCGACCTCAGTGGAACAACAAATCATTTGTCATGATCAAAAATCATTAACTAATCATCACAACAAAACAGCCCGAGCGAACACAGAAGCAATTAGACGGCTTTCCGCCTAATTTCCAGCAGCAGGAGGACACGCTCAACGGGAGAGGCCTGTCGGATTTACGCCGTTATGACAGAATAACAGGAAAGGCCACTTTCAGTGCAGGATATGGATTCAAACCAGAGTCGGTTAAGACACAGGATGGGTGGGGATTTACTACCAACACACTTACCCAGCCCTTGTTGTTTTGTACTCAACCTTCAGGATAGGCTTGCATGGTTCTGGCTTTTTTCCATCCTTCGGCTGCTTTCCTAATGGAGGTCAAAAGGCAAAAATGCATGTAAATTAAATCTGCACAAGTGCAGCACATATGGTGTTTGAAGCGGACCTGTCGCCACCATCCATCTGTTTTTTTGCACAGGTCACACCTTTAAGATCGGAGCTACAATATGTGCTTTTAAAGGCATGCTTGGCCCTTATTCAATGTGCCTTAAGAGTGTGTGTGTGTATATAAACAATACGACTGTGTGTACGCAACAGCTCCTACCATGTGGTGTGATGATCTGTGCAGGCTTGGCCGGAGCTCTTACATTCCATGTGGTCAGAGTGCCATCGGAGTGGCTGCAAACAAACTGTTTACCCTCGTGGTGCCAGGCGACTGAGTGGATGGCCTGAAACACACACAGCGGCGTATCAGAGCGTGCTAAATAAAGAGCGCGCTAACCTCACAGCTGGGCAACAATAAACAAGAAGGTCTGTAGCAGCTTTGTGTTCAACAACCAATTCAGGAGGATGAGGCTGGATTATTCTGTTGTGTTTTCCTTATTGTCAACAAATCCCAAAACAAAACCAAAATCAACAACACATTAGTCCGTCTCTCAAAATTTTATGACTTCCTCAACTGGTCCGTGGTGCTCACACCAAAGTTTGCTTGTTCCTACTGAGGAGACATGTCTTAGACTCTCAGGGATGAACCTCGGACCTTCTTGGGGGCCATGCTCCCCTTAAAGACGATTTTGCAAATTTTGAAGTTAAATGCTTCAATCTGGTTCACAAGCAAATGTAAGTAAATATCAATTTAGAGCCAATTTAAGCTAACTATGAACTTAAAATTAATAAATTATCATTACAAATGATTTGCCTTGTAATTGTGATGGTGACCCAACTCTCTTCTTAGAATGCTGAAAATAATTGTACTTTAGCAACAGTCACAGCTAGCAGAGCGACTGCTAACGTCGTTAAGCTAACGTCGTTAAGCTAACGTTCACATAACCTTATTTCGCTAATGATAATTATTAATAATGACTTACGAGGGAACGTTGGGTTTTTGCTGTCCTACACCGATAATGATGTGCTTGGACTAGTGGAAAACTCCAGTCAGTGGATAATGTAACAATAATGATTTTTTCAGCTGATACTGACAACCAATAATTACCAGCTTCTCGATGATGATATTGATATCAATAACTGATAATTAATTTCACATTTTTGTATTTTAGAAAGAAGATGATAACTTGCATTTATGCACACCTGAGGGTATAAAATGCCAGGGATGATTTAATATTTCATAGCTCTGACCAAAGCTAACTGACATCACTATTGTTTACACAACAACAAACAACACTTCTGAATTTGAGAAAATGTCCACATGTTGTTTTTTTTCCACTGCGACTGTGAGGCTCCACAGGCCCAAGAGTTCGGCGCCACGAGCACAACAACAGCCTGCTGAGCTGTCGATGAAAGAGATTTTGGCTTCGTATTATCGACTCTATTTATCTGCTAAGATTTTATTACGTGTACAATAGAAATGACTTCATATTTTGCAACATCAGGCCGATAATTATCACGCATCCCTAAACAATAATTAACGTTACTTCTTACTTCTATTCTTACCAACACTGCTGTTTGATCCACTACTTATCTTATTTTGTCAGTTCATTTTATTTTTAAGAGAAAATAAGAAACAAATTCAGAACAAAATTAAAACTGCTTTATTTTTTATTTGTACTGTATTTAAATTATTTCAGACCGAATTTGTCGACGCACTTATTGCTCAAGAATCAAGTTGCTTGTGGTTACTTTTATAATTAACAAATGTTCATATTAATACATTTTCTTCTTCAAAAAACAACAGATTTCCTACGACAGCAGGGCACTGTGGTTTTTAGCATAAGTAACTCTAAGAGAAGTAAATTACTGCATTTATTGGGGACAATTTTCAGGTGTGGATCAATAC
This sequence comes from Naso thynnoides, assembly GCA_029783665.1. Classification (NCBI taxonomy): domain Eukaryota; kingdom Metazoa; phylum Chordata; class Actinopteri; order Acanthuriformes; family Acanthuridae; genus Naso; species Naso thynnoides. Next base: position 7,651,857 of record JAQLOL010000007.1, on the reverse strand, counting down.
ACATTTACTGCACTAGCAGGTATTTTTGGCAGCAGGACGGTAAATGTTGAATTGGCTCAGAATAAACTACAGTGTGTGTGTGTGTGTTAATTGAATAAAGGAACGTGTGTAAGGTGCAACAGATTGGCCCATTGATGTGTTTTTAATAGATTTTGGACAACAATGCAGCTCTATGGCACAGAGGAAAACGCTTTACAAAAGGCAACACTTGTTTGTAGGACCAGTTCATTGTTTTAGTCTTTTCCCGGGATTTGATCAATTGGATGAAAATCAAAAAAATATAATACAACACCAGAGTCATCCTTTAATAGTACTAAGGTAGTTTTTTACTATATGTTGCTCCATAAACAGTAATAACCTCCCTGTGTGGCAGCTCCCGAGACAGAATGAGGGTCTGAGTGTGCAGCCGTTTCGAGCTTCATGAGAAAACATCTGCCAGCTGCTGTTCAGCCACATGTGTGGAAAACCAACCAAGACTAAACATGTTGCTATGACGACATTAAGAAAACTGTGAACAAACTTAGCTACTCAGACGAACTGCGGGGAAAGAAAATATTGCCTTACCTCATCATAATTGTAGCGGTAGTCAGCTTTTTTGCACTTCAAATCCCACAACACCACCACCCCGCACTCAAATCCAATCAGAAGCTGCAATAACAAGAGAAGCGAAGCACAGTTCAGCTGATTGCTGCGAAATCACATTCTGCACATAAAACTGGAGTTCACACGACTGGATCTTCACTGTCTGTCACGTTATCAGCAGTTTGAACAACAACTGAAAACACTTCATTTACTCAGAGTTTCTCTTAGGACTTTTTTTGATAAAACTGCACAATTTATTACTAATTATAGAGAAAATAAGAATATTTACATCATATAGTTGGCACCAACTCTGCTAATGACCTAAGTACCAACACCAGAAGCTTCTGTTTTAGTTGTAATATGTGCAAGTTTCACACACAGTGGTAGGTTTTTACATATTATTTTCTATATTATTCCGAAATTGTACATCAGCATTGAGATTTCTTTACACGAGGTGAAAATGAAACTACAAGGTTTTAAATTAAAGCAATAGCAAATACATAGGCAAAACAAAAGCCTAAAACCAATCTATATTTATATATAATTTAATTTTTACTGTTTTAAGATGGAATGACTTTTCATCTTAGTGGAATAGCTTAAGTACAGAGGCAGTTGTTATTGTTAAATTATTAGTAATTACTAAATATTGAGATGTTAAAAGATATATTATAAAACATATATTAGCAAAAAATCTAAATTAAAAAAAAAAAATCTTACAATAAAGCAGCATTAATCTGTTGCATTCCATATTAGTATAGGCGTATATTTTGTTAAAGGTAGAGTCAGCAGTACTTTCCTAAAAAAATAAAATAAAATAGACTTAAACAAAATTTATCCGGCTCAATCGTTGCTTATGGCCCCGTGTGTGTCTTGGTGACTGTGTCTGCAGAGCTCCGCCCTCTGCCTGCATGTTATTATTTTGGTTTAGTCGGGATAATCTGGGCAGGGCGTGGGTGTGTTTCTCCCAGCAAATGAGAGCGCGCAGGCGAGGTTAAAAGTGTCAAAAACCAGGCAACTGGACTCCTTTCAGACCAGAGAAAATGTAGCTTGCTGTGTAGGTACAAGCAGCATAAACACGTGCTACGACACCTTGTTGGCATAACTTGAATGTTGTGTTTACAAGCTTCAACAAACAATGCTATGGACTCTACCTTTAAATAAGCTATGAGGGCTTGCGTTAGGTCATGGACACATTCCTCACTTAACAGGTGCAATGCATTCTGGTCTATTGATGTCACCGCCATCAGTATATCCTCGTCTTGTTTTTCCTCTGTCTAACTTTGTGGAACACTTCTGTAAACGTCTCGTATCGGAAGAAACCTTCTCTCTTTGATTTTCACACCGAAACCTGACGCTCAGCATTGAAATTTTAATTAGCTGAAAATGTTCTGCTATCCGTCTCCATTGTAGCAGCACAAGCCGTATTGACGTTGTGCCATCTGCGCTGGAGCAGTTAGCCACAGAGACAAGAACACAGCACGCCACAGGATCACAGAAGTGGTACAGTTTGAGGTTGTCGGGGTTTTTCCTGCACGGGCGACGTAGCGGTCAACTGTCAGTTACCTTTCCTTCATCCATGGGGTTATCACTGATATGCACGACAGGCCCTGGGTGTGTCTTGGTGGATCTGTGCAAGTTTAGGGACAGAAGAGAAACAATTAAGCAGAGAGAGGGAGTGTGTGCAAATTCAGTAATATTTGTGTTCTGTTGACTGACAGCATGTATACTTCATGAGGAAAATGTATCTGATAAACATTTTCTAAAACATACACTCCTGCTTTTAGTGGGAGAGAAAGATAGAGAGGCCATTAGTGAAGACATCAAAAACGTTAAAAAGACTAAAAGCCAGAATATCTGGTTGTGCTAAAAGGAAAAGAGAAAAGAATATGAGATGAAAATGTGCATCAGTGCATCAGAGAGAGAGACAAACAGAGGGAGAGACACACAGAATGAGCAGGGTCACATGAGGGTCTATGAGAGATTACAGTGTGTGGAGACAGCATCACCGTGGCAACAGAGCAAGGGGCACGGAGGAAGTGAAGGTCTGGCCTAAAGAAAGTGTTGCTGCCTCTGAATGTGGTCTGGCTCCAGTGCCTCATTATCTCATTGCTGCTGATGAGTCGATACAGTCAGAGATGTTGCACCGAATCAAATGCAGACAGACGGGAAGATGAACGCCTCATCATACACCAACACCACTGACACAAACTACTGCTTTTAAATATCATCATCAAAATAAATGTGTGAACACGCTGTTTTACTGTCCTAAAAACATTTGCTTGAATGTATTTAAGGCCGAAAGGGTAGATAAACATTTTCACCATACCATACCAAGGACCATCCCAGTTTATTTTTGACTTCTCACCGTTAGCAGAGATCACCCCATCTTCTACAAATGTTGCTGTTAAAATCTGACCACGTGTATACTTCGGTAGATCTCAGACTTCATTTTTAAACCCCATTCATTGCCACTCATGTTGGAACAGGGTACAGAAACACTGTTGGACACGTGACAGCTGTTAGGTATAAGTAATTCACCATTCTAAAGAGAACGTCTGCGTTTATTTGGTCAAAAATCACTGAGCAGAAGAGGGAGGGGGAAGTTTAAGCATGGAAAAATAGTTCCTTACAAGTGCTGCCTTCCTAGCTCAAATGTTAGCGTGAAGGATTTTGACGTTAATTTCGACAACTTTCTTTTTAGCTAACGTTGTCTCCCGTTTTCAGGTTCTTTCTGTGATGTTAAAGGAATATGGACGAAATGTAAACAAACAGGATATCTCACAGATAAAAGCTATTTTGGGGAAAAACGGGTGGGGTTTATGTAATTTATGTGGCCAATGTTGAGAAAGGACAATTACATGACATCAGGCACTGAGGGAGAATAATTTATTGACAGAAAGTAAGTCCGACTCCGTTACGGTAGGTGGCGATTTGCCCCGTTTAGCTGGATGCTATTGGACCTTCTTCCAGTTGAGCTAACAAGCTACAAAACAAGTTAGCAAGCCGCTAACGTATTCCACGTCAAACAGCGAGAACATGGCCAACTTCATGGCGCTGTACATTTCCAATCTACGCTCTACTTTGGGTACAAATTAGATGTACTTGTGCTTATACGGTACTCTTATTTTCTTCCTGGCTTTCTTCTACAAATTTATGCCGTTCAGGTTCTGGGTAAAAGTCCGCCATGGAGACTACCAATAATGCGCAGGATGCTTCGGCCACTGGACCGATTGAGTTGAATACATGCAGGAGTAAACTGATCCCCAACCGCATTACAAAGGTGTGCTAGTCCGACTTAGTACAATTTCAGTTAGACAAAAATGTTTCTAAGTAATTTAAAGATCAGTTTTCGTCGGACTGAAAACACAATAAAAGGATTCTTTCTAACATCATGTAAACACACTGACTGGTGCGATCCTTTAAGCTAAGTTTAAACGGTCTCACTTCCACCACACATGCTAATTAAATATGATCAATAAAAGCTGAGGCAGTTTCTGTCCACAGCAGGAGACCTCCAATGAGAACTCACAAGTTTGCAGAGACAACAGACCACGAGGCAGAGAAGTGCGATGAAAAGACTTCTCCGTCAGTGGTCGGTCGACTCGTCTACAAAGAAATGACTGAATATTATGTTTTCAATTTCACACGACAGCCAAGAGCTCTTTTCTTTAATCATCCTCACAGTCAGACAGCCAGAATCATTCCCCATCTCCACTGTCTGTTTCGGGGACATTTATCTGAGCTGATGGCGTACTTTGCTGCTCTGACACTTTCAACTCCCCGGATCTAAAACTGCAATTTATCAGATTTCACCAGCAGCCTCACACACACACACACACACACACACACACACACACACACCTTTAGACTCTACTTCCAATTTTAGCTGCCAGTCACTGTCTGAAATTACTTTTTTTAGGTCCTTGGAGGATTATCTAGAAAATGCAACTTCTTCAAGCTAAAGTGTTTAATTTTTTACTAAAAAATAATTGTCACATTCTCATTTCCCTGCTGTTTTTTGCATTACAACATTACCAGTCAGGTGGTGGGTGACGATTTTCCAACCAAAAGCTAATTTTACCTGCGTGTTGCGCCTTCCAAGATATATCTGAACCCTGGAGTTACCTATGCACAGGATGTGATACAAAATTTCCTGGTGATCCACACAGTGGGTGTTTACACGGGGGAGTGGGTGACACCGGATAAGTCACCAGGGTTATCAAGTGGGCACTTTCTATCACAGATGTTCCGTTAAATCAGGCAGCAAACACCTCCAGAAGTCTCGACAACGAGTTCTGGCATGGCACAATCACCACCTCCGTGCCGCCCTCACACTGATCAGAGCTTCAGTCCTCTCAGCGTGCAGGACACGCTGTATCTGCAAACGCATTCCTTTGCATTTCAGAGTTTCCTGGTACGCTGTCAACTCACACAAGTGCACAAAGAAGATATGCAAATGACCAGAAAGCAAAGGAGGAAAGAACACAAGAGAGACAGTTGTGAAACACAGACTCACAGTTCGATGGCTTTGTTCCACATGATGACGTAGCCTGAGAGACTGAAGGACTCCACATTGACGATGTGGATGTTTCCTCTTTCTGTGCCGATGTAAAGCCATTTGCTCTGGAAGGGCAGGTGGCAGTACGTGATTCTGCAGAGAGGGGAGCAGGATCCATCACAACGCGGCTTTTCATTATCTCATGACTCAATCCCATCAAAGAGTCACCCTCGTCCCTAATCATGCTGCTCCAACTGGAAGGAGCAGCAAGTGACTAAGATTTAATTACAAAGGCCTTGCTCAGTGTCACTCTAATGAAGCCGGACTATATATAGACCAGTGGGGTGGGGGGGGCCGAGTAAACACTGCTGTCTTTCCTCAACTGTGGAGGGATCATTCAGTCTTACAGCACATTTACAAAGTCAAACAGACAGGGCTGATGTTAACTGATCTGCCATGGCATCAGGTTTTATTTCATGTGGTTTGGATTGCACATGGACATTTTACACAGGATGAAAACGTGTTCATGTCTTGTGTCTCTGTATTTTTAGTTCTGATTAATCAATTACACGGACGGGGGTTAAAACTTGAGAGTAGAGAACAATTTTAAAAGACTGTGTTTGTAGAACGAAGAAGAATATGTGTGTTTCAGTGCATGGGGTGGACTTGTGGAATGGGTCGGGTGATGTTTTGAAACAAGGCACAAAAACAAAACGATTTTAAAAAATGATATTTTCAGAAAGTACATGGAAGAGAAAGAGTTGCGTTAGGGATGTTCTTATTTATATTGTAACACTGCGTGGAAATTTGGATTGTAAATAAACTGGGGGTGGTAAACAATCTGGGAATAGTTGTTTGTGTGTTAGTTGTAAACAAATTTAAGAACTTGTTAACATAAAAGTGAGAAAGGGGTAGGAATATACGAGTTCTAGAGTACGTCTACTTACTCTACTTTTCAAACACCGTCACATTTGTTTGTTTTTTCTTATGCTTTTTAAATTTTTGGTTGGGAATAAAGACATTCATTCAATTACAGCTGCGTCCATCGATTAATTATTGTTTTTGGCCATATGAGAATGAAGAAAAACACTGAAAACATCATAATATTGATTATCAATTAATGAGATAAATGAAGAACAACGTGAGCATTCCTTAGAGGGTCTAATTCTGGCCACCTCATGAATGCAAGTCAAACATTTGCTGTCCTTTTAGCTCTGTTTTGGTCTCTCCTGACTTACGAAAAAATTCAAACTTGGGGTAAATAGTTGCTAAATGTGTGTAGTTTGATTCTGGAAAAGCAGCCCTAAGAAGATTTCTGTTTCTATTTTATACTGCCATTTTTCGCTTGTCTTGCTCATTATTTTCTTTTTCACCTCAAATTCTAAACACTTTTTTTTAAACAGCACTTATTGTAACCTTTAATGTTGGTAAGTGCTGCATAAATTAACTTTTTCATTATTATAATGTCAACCCTTTTTTTGGTACAAGGAGCCGCTCGCTGCTCCCGCGAACAGGGTTAATGAGGGCAAAATTTGCAAGTCTGAAATAAAACAAACTGTATCTGCTTGGCGGCAGTGAGTCAGGACATTTTGAGGAGGGAGAGGAAGAAAGAGGAAGCGGAGGAACACAAATGACAAATACAGGCGGGTCCATCAGCAGAGCTGTACGAAACCAAACCAAAGTATTATATGTTGATTCTGCATCACCCAGGGCTCGAGATCACAACCGTTCACACCCAGAGCGAGTCATCATTTGTTTAGTTACCCTCCACAGTCTGACTTACCGATCACCAGAGTTGCATTTAAAAAGGCAGGCTTTGAAACCTCTGTCAAAAATTCTATTACCAGGACTTGATCTCTGTATTTTATAATTGCAAACACTGGCTGTGCCATAAATGACAAATTGCAAATTTTTTCGCAGAACCACAAGAGAACACTAATTCCTTACTTTTTCGAGACCTGATGGCAACGACTCTGCTAATTATGCACTGAGAAGCAGCTGTGGCCAGCTGTGAGAGTGAACGCGCACAGAGAAGAAGAAAGGTGAACGTGTTACTGTACCTCTCCCTGCTGAACTTGAGAGAATGCAGGATAGCGGGGATTTTTTGCCTCAGGTTCCACAGGTGGATGCTGTCATCAGCTAAGGCACTCACCAGCGCCCCCTGTGGGGAGGTTAAGAAACAGAGGGCGTCATCACGGAGCACAGAATGCATCTGGGGCGTCACACTGGCTGTTTTATATGGTTGTATCATGAGCACATGACTATGAGGGGTTACAGAGGCAGAACTAGCATTACCATTTAAACGACTAATGAATATAAGTGATTTATGGGCTCCACACATTGACTAAGCACAAGTGTCTATTGTGCCTGCTATTAAGAAGATGGACAGATGAATGCAGGAGGCGGTGGACAGACTCAGAGTAAAGGCGGGAGGTGATGAGGAGGAGAAGGAGAGCAAACTAACGAGGGAACGAGTGATGACAACAAACCTCATTGATCAGAAACTGGAGTTGGATGACGGCAGCACCGCTCTCATGCTGACAGTAGCACTCCACGCCCGCACGGCCGAAGCTAAAAGTCGGCTCAGTCAAAGAAAACCAGGCGGCAGCCCGTGAAGTTCGTACAGGAAACCCCATCGAACATAATGCAGAATATATCACACAGCAATATTACACAATGTGTCTGAATTAAAGCAAACTGATCACTTTCCTAAATTGTTTCTAGCCTACAGCAGGGGCGATTCATGTCAAAATGACGCAAAAAGTTAACGAAGCTCTTTGTTGTCGTTAATGTAAGTCGGCATTTCTAGCTTGCCTTCCTGAGCGGGCTCTGGCAGGAACATGAAACAAACCATCAGAGTGAGTTATAAATAAAATCCATGAGCCTTATTTATTCACATGCGTCAGCCGGTATGACAGCAACATGATTAATTTCTTTTAAATCTCATCGCTCTCTACTGGACTGTTAAGTTCTGGTCAGAGAACCTCTGCCTGCCCATTCAGAGACAGCCGGACCACCCATTCAGCCGGCAGTGAAGTCAGGCCTCAATCTGAAACGTGTGCGAACTAAAACTGGAATCAAAATGACTGCATGTACGGCAGAGAGACTGTAGTGGAGAACTGCCACGTACTGCAGGCACCGGGCCTGTGATGTATCCCACAAAAACCTCCACATACTTTCACAGACAGCACAGACAGGAGGAGCAGGAGGAGGAAAAGCTCGTCGACTTCAACCAGCCTTTAATCACTTTCAGAGAGACAGTATTACAGCCCGACCGTCCTGGGATTTTTGAGGTAGATACTGATATCAGGGAAAATTCTGATAGGCGATATACTGGACAATATTATTACAGCTGCAGTTCGTAACTTTGGAGTAAATATCAATAACTTTTTGTGTTCTTTTGGGGAAAAAAATGTCATAATACCCACAGACAGCTTTTAGTAAGTGATGTGGCATGAGAGTATTGCGAGATCTCTGTGTTTTCCCATCATGCCTCTGTATACAGGATTGGTAAAAACCCTGTTGCCCCCGTTCTATTTGCCCAATCAGTGACGCTCTCTGCACTCTCTGTCCTGACTGGCCGGTCTACACTGTGCTCCTTAGCGACAGGTGACGTCGGTACGAGCTGATTAGCTGTTTGTGTCTTACGCTCTGACATGCCTCTGTCAAAACAGAGTGTCTGCAAGCGACACGGTCAGTCGGCTCGAGCTCGAGCTGAGACGGACCAGTTCACTCCGCTGCAACTTTTTCCTGCAACTGTTTCATCTCAGTTAAAACGGGACTTAAAAGAGAGAGAGAGACAACAAACTACATAAAACACGAGCCGGAGCAAACAGCTGCAGCAGGGTTGCTTTCCAACGAGTTTGATGCCACAGCTAACATTAGCTTGTTAGCTCATTAGCAAAAGTTACCAGCTGCAGCTTTAATATATGATATCAACTGAATGTGGTTATCATATACTTGTGACAGAGATATGTAATGGAGGCAGGATGTGTTACATTTTAACAAACTTAATTCCAAACATCAGGGCACGGAACAGTAAACACTATGTAATTACAACATTTTAAATCGTTAGTTTTTTTCCTAGCCTCAAGGCAGCACTGTGTAACTCTGACCGCAAACCCATGGCTTCGAAAAAAAAGACATCAGCGGGAAAACCAGAGGACGTTCTCTCAGTGAAATATGACCCGGTTTCACTAGAATTGCTGTTTTGTGCAACATATCAACATGCATCATTAAGTTTTGTTTTTCGAAGCCACAGGTCGCGTTCAAAGTTACATAGTGCTGCTGTGTCATCACATAATGGAGAACATGCAGTATATACGCCAATACCCACATATCTGCAACAGGACGTTATTGGTCAACAGCATCAGCGAACCAATATATCAGTCAAGCCCTAGAGAGTATGTGCACCAGTTATGCACACCCGCACAAAAAGGAAGAGGCGGTGGCATGAGATCTAATCATAGAGAATCTCTGTGCAGACAAAGAGGTGCTCTGTTTCTCAACACTAATGCAAAAAAAAAAAAAGCCCAAGAAAAGCTCTGCAGGCAGACAGTTGAGCTCACTATCTGAGTCCACTTTGAGCTGACACAGCGTAATATGTCAGAACAGGATTACCCGAGCTGTGATCAAACAATCCCTCAGCACCTTGAACAAACTAAGGTGGGGTTGCAGGGGACCGTTTTAGGACAGTGGGCATCGCTCCTGCATGAGGATGCGGGCACACAGACTTGCAGACTTCAAGCCGGCGCCAGCACAAGGCTGCTGGCAACTGAACTCACGTTCCCCCGCGACCTTTCTGTCCAGTTTTAGCTCCTGGCCCTGAAAATTCTGTATAACGTTTGTGAGAAATATATAAATGAATATCATCTCTCCACAGGTCCACATAGGAAGAGGAAGAGTCATTAAGTCTGTTTCATGGTCTCTGGTCGTGCAGAAATAAGAGCAGAGCAGCCGTCTAAAGAGCAAAAACATTCGTATGCAACACTGTCGTGTTTTCATGTTGCTCACATTAAGCCGGGATGGCTTGGACAACCTTATAACTGTAAATACAAGGTTCTGCATGATTTTTCTGCGTGTGTTAACTTGTCAGTGGAACTACACGTGCAGGTGTCTAGCGTCTGACCTGATTCTGATGCAATGTAGGTTAATGGTGCTGCCGAGCCACGTTTCTTTCTGGGCGAGCAGGAAATTGATGAAAAGATGAAGCTCGGCGCGAGATACTATCACTGACATGCAGAACTAAAGCACTTTGCTGGCACTTCCTTCCACGCATCAATTCAAAGCCCTTCACTATGATCATGTTAACCAGAGGTAAAAAAAACCACACAGTCCGTCAACAGCGACTGTTTGGACTACAATATTTGTTTCCCTTCATGACTGAATTTCTTCAGCAGAACGTTTCCTTTAGGACTGTGTCAGCACAGGAAGCCGAGACACACTATTCGACCACGACTTCACCGGCAACAAACATCTTGCTGTGATGGAGACAAAAAGTTTGAAGTGGTTAAGTGGGTCTAAGGTTTTCATTTAGTTAATGTTTATTAGGTCACTATCTATCCCAGACTGAGGCAAAACAATGCTGACTGAGCCTATGGCCCACTGATGAAGCACTTGTATTTGCAGCAGCGGCGAGTTCTACGATCCAGGACTCTGTGGCGACATTTCCTCATCAGCGACAGTGCACAGTTAGTGACGTCTTTTCTTGTGAGTTGCAATGACGGATCAGCACACAAAGAAGTACACACAGGTACAAGTGAAGGCAGGAAACAGGCTATTCACCGACATCACACAGTCAAAACTGTTTGGTTTCAACGTGATCTCTGGAAGATGAGGTCCAAAAGCAATTACAGCTTATCGCAAAAAGGTGCTGTTAGAAAGTTTTTCCAAATTAACTTATTTCAGTTAAGCCAAAGCAATTATAGTTCACTAAATACCTCTTAAAAAAAACCCTCAACAGTATGTCAACTTAGAGATATTTTCAGAACTTGAGCTGGCCCCTCTCACATAGTTTGTAGTATTTTAGAGTAAACAGGGAATTTAGAAAGTAATCCGCAGACTTGGGCTACAAAATTAACTGAATTGTAATTAAAATCACAATATGACCTGAAATTTTTTAATCGCAGGGAGGTGCAAAATTGGTTAAAGACAAATTGTGTGTAAAAAAAAAATACAATTATCAAATTATATAGAGTGGTGCTGCAGAGTTGTCCTGGTCTACACATCGTATTCTAAACACTTCAAGGAGAAGTTTGGGTTTTTTTGCACATTAGGTCCTATAATAGCGATCATATACAATTTTTAATAGCAATCTTATGACGAACGGTGCAGTTCTCAGAGCTGGAGCTAGTTGAGAACAATGGAGGTGCAGAGACACTCCAACAATCTGTCAAAAAACACAATGACCGTTTGTTTTCAAAGATGAGAAACTCACCGAATGTTCAGTCATG
>JAQLOL010000007.1:7616844-7631191 GCA_029783665.1 Naso thynnoides | reverse complement strand
TAAACTAAAAATAAAAAATACATTTTATATTATTTTTTAATTCGTCACATTCATTACATCCTATCTATCTATCTATCTATCTATGTCTGTCTGTCCGTCTGTCCGTTCATTCATCTATCTGTGCGCTTCTTCCATCCTTCCAGTTAACAAAGATGGGGATTTGAGATGTATCATAATGTATACAAAAAGATAAAACATATATTTATCAGGCTTTGCACATGCATGTTTTGTACACTAGATGGCGCAGTATACCAATTTTTTTACCATCCTGCACTATGAGAACATTTTGTTGTAGTGGAGGTCTGTTCTTCCATTCAAACTTCAGCACCATGGACAGCAGCATAAGAATTCCTGCCCCTGATTGGCTGCCTCAGTATTTCAGGAAATGATCTGTTATTAATAATTAGGTTCATTCACATTCTGGGGTTTGACATTTTCGTGCAAGTATGACTCGGACACATTAAAGAGTGGATTTAACACATAGAGTGTCTGTGTGGTAAAAGACCAAAGTGGAATTTTTGCACCGACCGTGAACACCTAATTTAAAAAGACCTTCATAAAATGGGTCACCCAAGACACAATAAGACCCTGACAGAGGCACAGGAGGGACGAACACACTGCCTCGTTCTTTAACAACCTATTTGCAAGTTTGAATAAATTGAAATTTTCATGTGATCATGAATATATGGAGGCAGTTGCCAGCGAAAGTGCACACTGGAGGGCAGATAAAATAGGACAATATCAATAATACACAAGTAATGGGATCTGTTGAATAGAGTGCGACTCCTGCTCAGACTGTCATATTTATATACAGCGACTTAAGAGCCTGAGCTTTTGTGTCCGATGTGAGAAAGTATCGGGGCCAGCATCCCTGCTTGACTCCTGAATTTAGGTCTCTAGTATGTGGGACATAAATCCATAATTAGCTGCTGTGTTTGACTTCTTTCCTCATTTCCCTGCACAACTAGCAGTTGTTGTGAACCACCTTTCCTGTCTTTAATGCTGAAACTGGCAGAATCAGCAAAGTGTATAGATGCTGCAACAATAAAGTGGTGTGTAGTTTTCTCATGCACACTTTTCCTTAGAAGCACATAACACATCTGGATGAAGTCTGAATTTGAACAAAAGCGGCTGTGTTTAGGTACCCGGCGGCAGGATGTGGAACAGTTCCCTTGATGCACAGCAGGACACTGAAAAGTTAAACTACAGGACAGCAAAGTACAAATTGGTGAGCAAAAGTAACCTCATACTATACACAACATGTCAGGGAACATAAAGGACAAGGCGTCACTCCTCCAAATATAAAGAAAGACAATGCATTAAACTATACCACTGACTTAATGATACATGAGGTTGATTAACTGCACTGAAAGCATCCAATTGCTTTTAGAATGAAGATTTTCTTGAGACTTATTCAGTGTAGACTGAGGATTTTCAGTAGAGCCCGACCATTATTGCTTTTTTTTGGGCTGATGCAGATACTGATATTAGGGAGCAAGAAAATTCCAATATCCAATGCTGATATCATATATATATATATAACTGATTGTGTTTAGCAAATTTTTGTGATTAAGATTCATAATGGAGGCAGGATATCCTACATTTTGACAAACTTTATTCCAAACATCAGTGCACTGAATAGTTAATGCTTTACTATTAAAAATTGATCACCCTCTGCTGGACAAACTATGTAATTACACAATTTTAAATCACTGGTCCAAGCTTTTTTCTGGCCTTAAAAAACAGTATTAATATCGACAAATGTTGGAAAACATATTTGCCAATACCGATATATCTGTAAGAGGCCAATATTGGCTCATGATATCGGCAAACTGCTGTGTCGGTCAGGTCTAAATTTTAAGTGAATCGTGCAAAACGTATTTCAGTATGAAAAATCTTTGTCACTGAGAGAAAGGAAATAAATAGCTTCAAAAAACTGAAAAGCCTTTAATACCAAAGCATCATAATTAAAGAAATGTTGAATCAGCAGATCTCACATCAGTCTTCTTTAGGTTGAAATCACTGTGCCTTGGAAAAAGGCAGTACACTAAATTGCCAAAAGTATGAGGACAGGAGTGTCTTCCTCAGCCATATAGTGTACCATGACAGACAAATGAGACCTACTGTATAACGAAGATTTCATAATTTTCTTTTACCTTTTTTGCACCTTGTATAATTCACTGAATAAACACACAACAAAAACATTATAATCAGAGAATACACAAACATATAAATACAATGTAAAGATTAAAAGCCCTTTTCACATTTGCCGGACAGAGTTGTTTCTAACCCACACTGCAAGCGAACAAGTACAGTTCAGTTTTGTAGTACTTAATTAAATATTTTCTGAATTATATTTATTATCACGACTTCACTGCAGGTCACTTTTACTCCATTAATCAGCTTTTATCAGTATTGCACTTGTGACATTGCAGGCTCAGATTGCTTATTTTGCAACCAAAAACCTATGGAAAACTTTTCAGACATTATGCATTGTTATGGATTAAACTGTTCTATTACTACTGGTGATCAATAAGAAAACATGATTATCAGATGTCATTGCTTCAAGTGCCCGATTCTTTTAAAGAGAAGGTCTTTCCCTCTTTTTCTCTGTTTCTCTCTGTGTCAACAAATCTAGAACTTGTGAAAGCATCAATCTCCAAATGCAGTCATGTCATGGAAGAAAAAGGAATATTTCCTAAATATTTTGTTTTTCTATATTTGTTGTGTATTGATGACTACATGTAGCATCCCTGCAGCTCTGCACACTCAGTACCTAAGTCTGGGCCATGTGAGCGTGTGTGTGTGTGTGTGTGTAGCAGTGTGGTGCATTTTCACGTATTTCTTCCCTCCACTGAAATCAGGTCATGCCGATAGCTTCCCTCTGCTATTGGCCATATCAAGCTGGGCTGCGATGCTTATGCATGGGTCTTAGCTCATCTCACTGTGAAGTGATTAACAGATAATTATATGCATGGGTTGCATAACAGACCATAACACTCGTAGCTGGGATTGAATAGGTTGTCATTTTAATGAGGAACATTTAACAGCTTCATGGACAAACACGGTTGAAAACATTTCCTTTTTTCTCTTTATCTGTGGTTTTGTGCTTCGCGATTGTTTCACAGTGTCAGGCCCCTCGTTATAGCAGGTCAATCACTGACAAGTCTTGGCAGCACGGGGAGTGTCACAGACTTTTCCCAGCATGAAGTGTGTCATGCTGATCTCTTTATTGGCCTGACTGTATCAGTGGATTATCAGAGAAATTAGCTCCGTCCCCTCCACAGAGGTGTTCATGAGGCATCTTACACACTACACGTATTACTGAGAAACCCAGCAAGGCAAAAATATACATATACATTTATTGAATACATAGGACGCAGGCTAACTGGTGCCCTCAGATAGCTTACATGCGGTAAATGAATGGCTTGAGTTTTTAACCGGTGGCTGCAGTTGTTTGGCTCTTTGCCTCAGAGCTGTTGACTCCAGCAGCACAATGCCGGGCTCTGACTCTCCTTGGGAGGCTGGCTCACTTTGATCTCATCCCCACGGTGCTCTTCATTGGACAGGCCGGCGTCGCACAGCAACATTTGTTTGACAAGGAAGGCGCCTGCTTCATCAATATTTATGTTGTCCTATAAATGGTGAGGGGGAGAAATGATTTAGAACATTGTGTATGCATCTCTGGAGTTAAGTGTTTGGCTCGGTGTTCGTTCATTGGCTGCAAGTCCTCCCTTTGTGTTAAAATTTTAACACGTTTCATGCTGTATATCACTGCAGAGTTACAGTTCACACGTACAGGAGAGTATATAAGTATATAAAGTCATGCAATTCTAGTTGTGAGCTACGAGATCTGCTGGAGGCTGATTGGAGCCTCAGCAACGCAAAATTAAACCATCAGACAAGAAGATGCTGGGGCCACAAGTACAAATCATAAATTACAGTAAAATCTGTCTCCGTCCATGTTTGGACTTTTTTTGTTTGCTTGTTTGTTTTTTGGATAAACTGAAGGATCAAGTGACCCCTAATAGGTTCTCTTCTTGTTCTTTAAATAAACAATTTAAGACCATCAATACGTCTAAAATACGCATTACAGCAAAGATAGAATGAGGTTGTTTTTCTTAACTAATAAAAGAATAAAAGCGGACATTTTGCATTTTGGAGATACTCGGTTTATCAGGACAGATATTAAATGCTAAAACATGGTGTGACAGTAGCACGGGTAGTCATAAGTAATGTCAGTTCAGATTTACATAGAGTTTGATAACTTTAGCTGCATAAGCTGCATTGCTTGTATCAGTAAAACTGCAGAGACAAAACCTCTGATAGGGATTAAATGGTGGAAGGGGGCACACTTGCAAAATAAAAAATGTGCTTTAACAGTAACGCAGTGTGCTTTAACATCGGCAGGGGACCTACCAAAGACCAAATAAATGACATATTTTATATTTGGTTTAACTTTGTTTAACAAAAAAAATGCGTTTCTTTTTTTCCCAATAGTTATTGAGTACTTTTATACAGTCTATACATTTTTCCTTTAGGTGCTATCTCGTAGACCCACTTTAAACAACAAGTATAACTCATCTCATTGTGTTAATGTTGTTTTTTTAATTATTATTTTTTAAAATTTTATACAGTAGGCTAATAATACTGAACCTGCCTTGGGTAAGATTGTACTTGTACTTCTGATGTAAATTCTTGGATAAATCAAGGATCAATTCAGTAATTAAAAGTTATACATCATGAACCAGGGATTATTAAGGGGCCCTGATGAGTTTTGGGTTTTCACGGTAATCTAGTTTTGACTTATGTTGAAATATGTTTTCTGAGGTGATCATCACAAAAGGAAAAACACTAAGAAAATATAAAGGTATTTGTTTCCTGCTACCCATTTAGCCTTAACTAAGCCTATAATGCCTTTGAGAGACATCTGACATCTTCAGCCGTTACAAAATTTGAAACACACCTTCGCAGAGGTCTCAAACCAGCCCATGAAGTGGTTGTCTTTACAGAAACTGTCCAGATAGGACACCAAGTCCCTGTCTCTCCCTTTTATGTCACATTTGTTGGCCAGCAGGACAGCAGGAAAGGGATGTTCACAATCCAGACTGATTTTGCTATCAAGGTCCTGCTTCCACACAGACGCGGCCTCCAAGGTGAAGCTTTTTGTAATGTCAAAGACCACCACAGCTCCCATCGCACCCTTGTAGAAAACTCGGGACATCTTCTGAAACCTCTCCTGTCCTTAAGGGAGGAGAAAAAGTGTTTAATTCATGCTTCACCATAGCTAAATTGAGTTCTTATTTGACAAAAGGCTTACGTTTTTTGATTTGAACTTGAAGTTGGCTCAGAGTGACACACAGTCAGAAATTATTCAGTTTATTTATCATGTCTGATTTACTTACTGCAGTTTCCAGAAACTGAAACCCTCTTTAACATACTGTTAACAGTTCTAATCTACTGACAGCATGATTTATAGTCTGAAGGTAAAATACTGCTAGCCTAGCACAGCCAAACTAATTCTCAAGAAAGAATTAACATTTTCACAAAGTGAATGGGTCTGGTTTACCAGACTGAATTATTGCAACTTGGATCAGATCTCCTGTTGGACTTCTGTGACGGTCATAATGTTTAGAAAGGTCATGATACCGCGTTATGTCCTTTATGGCTAATTGTTTTACCCCAAAAATACATTCCTAGAGCCTAAATTCAACCTAAAATAGTGCACTCTACTTTTACATAATTCTCACAGAAATCAATAAAAAAAAAAAAAAATTAAATCTAAAATTGAATGAATTTAAATATGTCATTTAAAGTATATGTAACCACCAAATCACATGATTTTCAACATCTATGATGTGGTTGATGTTATTATGCTAGGCTAATTTTGCATTAGCTTATTATCTTTGCATTAGTTCTCCTTTAAAGGGTAATTTAATTGTGATAAAATACAGATAAGTAACCTATATATATATATATATATATATATATAGCTTTGCACTAGGCTACCATCTCACTGGCTAAGCTAACCCCATTGTAACACATAGCCTAAAAAACTACAAACATGGCAGAACTGTGGCTGCAACATACACAGAGAGATAGTGGTTTTTTTGCTCAAAGTGTTTTTGTTCAAATTTGTGCCTTTTCAAATCAGTGTTTAAACAAGGGTATATATACTCAGCACAATTTGTGGACAGAGCATGTAGGCTAGCCTTAGTATGAAAGTAAGTGAAGTTCATGTATAAAACACCATACAAAGTGCTTCACAATAAAAACATTTAAAGAGGGCAAAACAGGGAGAGCAGCAGCAGCCAATGAAAAGACAATTAGCCTTCATAAAAGCAGACATAGACAGAACAGTGGGGCCATGTTTGTAGTTCTTTCTGAAAAGCTGGCCACAGTTTTATGGAAATACTGTTTAAACATTTATTTTACTCTGGGCAAAGATGTTCACATCTTAAACAGACTGAACCACCCATACAATTACAAAAATACAGAATACAAAAATGTTTGTATTCCTTCAGACCACACTAAAGAACTTGTTTGAGTGTGGTGCCATACACTGTGGCTAGCTATCTAACCAAAATTTCATTAAAGCAGTCTTGTTCCTAGTTTCAGTTTATAGCTGCCTCAGATTATAAATAGCTACTTTTTTTCACAGAAATGGCACATACTAGTGTAATATTTTTTAAATGGTAAAACCGACACCACTTGCGGTGATTATGTTTAAGAATTCTAGGGCCAAAATTGACAACAAGGAATTCATAATTTTGACACTCACCGGCAATGTCCCAAAGCTGCACTCTCACCACTGTGCCATCCCATTCAAGTGTTTTCAGTGCAAAGTCGACTCCAACAGATGACTTGTATTTTTCATGAAAGCGTTTATTAACATAACGCTGGACAATGCTGCTTTTTCCCACACCTGGATCCCCGATGACTAACACTTTAAACATCTTCTCTGTCGAAGTCACTGAACTAGCCATGTTTTGAACAGGCACAGGTATGCCGACAAACTAATCTTCTCCCTAAACCATCACAAAAGTAGGCCTGCTTCACATCCAGTTTTGCAAACATGAGCCGATAAAACATAGCCTTTTTGTAAAGGTTTTGAAAAATCTGCAGTTACTATAGATGTCTTGACGCTACTTGTTTACTTCCTTGTGTTTCAGTTTTGAAGTCCTCCCTTCACACAAAGCAATAAATGTCTGACCTTTGATTTAAAACAGTCATTGGAGTAGGTGAGGCAAAGACCACAGAGAGCCACCTAATGTTTCACCAGGAAAAACAGGAGACGAAAGCATAGAAAAGACTTCATTTACTTCACTCAAACAAGTGTCCTTTAAAATGCGCTACAGTAAATATTGGTTCCAAATGGCAGATTTAATTTATACTGTGTACATATCAGGCTGTATAGCTTATTCAGAATATTACGTATAACGATAACAGTAGCACTTCATCACATTATACGGTTTTGATAGGCTCTTAAAGTCTTAATATGTAGGAAATTGATTTTTTTTTTACACAACCAGTCTCACAACAGAAGCATAAACAGATATTAATTTCTTCCTAATACTTTATGCAAATAGGCTAGATGTCATTTGAATATCAAAATATGGCACATAATTCATTCACACAAATACATTCACAAAACACCTATGTATGTCTTTTATCTTATACATAAATCGGATTATAAAATATACAAATCTAAACTAGTTTAGCTTGCATTTCAGGACCATAGAAATGAGATATGTAAATGTACAAAATTAAAAAATAAACAAAAAGAAGAAGAAGAAGAAGAAGAAGAAAAAAAAAGTGGCACTTAAACCTGCTACATTCGTGATACAGTCAGTGCATTTGCCTGGCAGTAGGCCTACTGTATCAATTACAAAAATTCACATAGCCTAACTATTTTTCTCAAAAAGTCATGCTGATAGGTAATCTTTAAATTTTCCACAAAGCAGAATGTTTTATCCTGCTCTCTCAACTTAAAGCAAAGGTTCAATGTTTTGGCAAATGCGTTTTTTATTGCTTTTTTCCCTTTTTGTTTCTTTCTTTTTTGTTTGTTTTTTTGGTCAAAGTTAGCTCAAAGGATTAATACTAGCTAGTAGGTGGTTAGCAACTTAGCATAAAGAGTGGAAGCAGGTGAAACGTGCTAAGCTAACCTTGACTAAAGTTAAAGAAATCCACCCAACAGCACCTGTAAAGATTGGTGCATTATAGTGTTTTTGTTGAACTTTCTTTAAAAAGAAAAAGTAAAAATTACAATTTATGGATTGTAATATTTGGACTTAGCTATGCTAGCATTTCCCCGTTTCCAGTCTTTATGCTAAATTAAGCTAAGACCTGCTAGCCATAATTTGATATTTAGCCAATAAATGTTAGAGTTTAATTGTTCTTATCAAATTCTTTCCAACATGGCAAAGTTTATTTTTTAAAATTTCAAACTATTTTTGAAACCTTTCTTTCCTGACAAAGCAAACAACATTTGTGTAAAACATATTTTCTAAAAATACTGTTGACAAATTAAAATGTTTTGCATTAGATACAAACTAGATTTACCATTAAGCTGCATTGTTTAAAATCTGCAAACTCATCAGCTTATTATGTCATATACATTTGACAAATACAACTATTTATATTTATAAATGTACATACATAGACAATTAGTTGTTTGTCATGAGAAGTCAGTTTCATCCTAAAAGCTTATGATGGCATATAAATATTGATATAGGCAAATTCTTTCACTAATGTAGACAACATCTAAAATAATTTTAAAATCTGGCATCTAGTTGTTCACCTTTATCATGTAAAAAGCTATCAAGTGAAGACTGGAAAATGACTTGTCAGATCACAGAATGACTTTTTCCTTATATATCATCATATACAGCACAAGTCATTATAAACTTTAAGGTATAATACAACTGTTAATATTTAGTGTGCACCCTTACAGAGTTGAGGAGCTTTGCTTGAGGTCTCTGAGGATGACAGAGGCATATGTCACATTTGGAGGAGTGCACAAAATTGACTCAGACACCGGCGAACTGTTGAAGGGGCTCACTGGAGGAGCAGTGCAATCTCGAAACGGGGATGGAGGCATCAGAGCCAGAGAGTCCTCCATAGCTAATTTGACCCCAACCAAGTCCTCCTCATCATGAATCTGGGAGTTGTTGTACATGTAGCCATGAAGAAGGCCAAACTGCTCATTCTCCACCTCCTCCTCCTCCTCTAAAGGGGAGATGGGATCCTCCTCGAATGGGTCGAGGTGCAGGGGCAGGACCGGGTCCTGCTGGATGAGGTGGGCCTGGTGGTACACAGGCATGCCGCCACTCACGGCTTCAGGCATGCTAATCATATCATTAAGCTCAGGGATGTCACTGCTGAATTTACGGTTTACCACCATCTCCCCCTGTAAGTGATCCACGGTGATGTTTTGGGGGATAGTGGTATTTGGCTGTAGATACTCAGGGGTATAGAGCTCAACCTTCTCATGCACGTTTTTTACCGGCCCACAGGCAGGACTTTGTCCGTGGGCCATCATGGGAGGACTGGCAGGGGGATTGTATCTGACCGGGTCGCTCTCGTCCTCCTCAGCCACATTGTACAAGGTCTTAGTGCTGAGGTCTGAGAACTCCAGGGCTCTGTTTTGGTAAGTATTAGTTAAGGGTTTGATGACAGCCATCTGATTGGAACCTGCTTCCTGTCTCTTCACATGCACTGACAGTCTGTGCCACATGTGATCCCCTTTTGGAGGATGTCTTGCACCTGGTTCAGACCATGACACAGACTTTCCATTAGAACTATGAACAAAATAAAGATGGCTGTTACTTCACAGGGACCCAGAAAAGTGAAGACAAAAACAGCATTTCTGGCTCGGAGAAGCAAAAAATATTTTTACAGAGACCAAAAACTTAAAAAAAAAAAAAAAAAAAAAAAGTATATAAAAAATTTAATATTGCCTATTAATGTAAAAAATGTTCAAGGGTATCTGCAGGTCTTAAAAAAATCTTTCAAAAACCAAACATCACATCTTTTTTCCATTAAAAGGGCCCTACGAGATATTAAACAACATTAAATTAAATTCACAGAAGTCCCAAATATTTCCTCTTGTCTGCATCTAGCAGTACAGTTAGTTATAAAATAACTGTCCGATAAATTGTGCACACAGGGAACAAACGCTGTCTTTACTGTTAGCTACACTGCCCCATAAGTCCATAAGTGTTGATTTTCAGCAAAGATTTAAATACATTGATAACATTTCCCTGGTTAATACATCCATCAGTTTTATCCCTGTGACCAGGTCCCATTCATTCAATTAATTTTATCACTGGGAATTATTATGATATATTGATGTAAAAGGCTAAAAAAGGGAATATAGTCATAAATTATTCTAGGCCATTTTGTCCCTATTGGGTTCCCATCCTGTTCTAACATTTTTGGCTGTTAAATTAAATTCTACATGTATTTAGAGGTCTAAAAAAAAGTCTCAAGTTCAAGTTACTGAATCCTGCAGAAACCCTGTAATCTGTATTTTATCATCCATTAGCACACAGAGATGCTAGTTTTAATTTAACCGTGAGTTCAAAGGTCAAAACGACTGTGTGAATTGAGCACTGACCTATATCCGTCTCACTTTACAACAGGTGTCCCTATGACAGTGACTACAGTAAGACATCAAGTTCCCTTTGAGAGGGAATTACAGTAAAACCAGCATCCCTGAGGTGCCTCAGGAGCAGGACTCTCAGACTCAATTAATGAACCTACCTGCCATTTCCAGTGTTCTTCTTCCTTTTGAACATGTTGAGCAGGCTGTTGCTTCGGCAGGCAATTTTTCCATCGCCGACGTGCATGCGCACAGCATCAGAGGTGGTGAACGCGCTGCGCACATTTCGCTCGGGTTTGGCGATGATGATGTACATCTTTGGAGTGAACATACAGCCCAAAGCTACAGTCACACTGAGGCTCACAGAAAAGGATGTGGTGATGATTTTGTAGTTGCTGCCAAAGTAGATCGGCACAAATGCCAGCCAGATTATACATGTGGTGTACATGGTGAAGGCGATGTATTTGGCTTCGTTGAAATTAGCAGGAACATTGCGGGTCTTGAAGGCATAATAAGTGCAGCTCATGATGAGCAAGCCGTTGTAGCCCAGAGGGGCCACGACACCCATGTTGCTGGTGTTGCAGATGAGATAGACTTCTCTGATGCTCGGGTAGGATTTGATGGGTTCAGGAGGCTCCATGATGATGAGGGTAACCTCCAAGGTGAGCTGGACACTGATCAGGATGGAGGCAATGACCACCTGAGCCCAAGCACTCATGAACCTCGGCTTCCTGGTGCAAATCTTCTTCTTGCTGCCTGCCAGAATACGGGCAATGCGGTTGGTTTTGGTTACCAAGGCAGAGTAGCACATGGCAGCAGAGAGTCCAACGAGGAGCCTCTGGAGGTAGCAAGAGGCCACGGTGGGACGGGCGATGAGGGTGAAAGGACACAGATAGCCCAGGAAGATTCCTGCGAGGATGATGTAGCAGAGCTCCCGGCTGGAGGACTTGACCACAGGCGTGTCGCGATACAGGACAAAGACGAAGGCAACAAATGATGTGACCAGGATGCCCAGGCAGGAGAACACCACCTGGATGATGGACTCTGGATTGCTCCACTCCAGGTAGCGCAGGGGGATCGGCTCACAGCCTGAAAAGGAAAACGCATGACAATATAAACACGGCCACAATTTAGACTTGATTGATATACTGGTTTGCTTATGTTTTCGGCCTATATTGGTCATTTGCAGATATATCAGTATTGATGTATATGTTCTCCAACATGTGCAGATGTTAAAACGGTTCTTAAGGTCAGAAAAATACTTGGACCAGTGATTTAATATGGTGTAATTACACAGTTTGTCCAGTGGAGGGCAACAGTTTTTTTTAATAACTAATAAGTGAAGTGTTTCCTGAGAGCCTCCTTTTCTAGAGCGTTAACGCTTAGCTAAGCCACCTGTTTCCTGGCTTTTGCGTTGTATTTAACTTATAGACTTATAGACAGTGGTATCGATTAAGGCGCAACTGATATATATCGGTTTAATTATCAGCCGATATTGGCCTACTGGCGATGGTCGTATTCTCCCATATTCACCAACATTAAAACTGTTTTTAAAGGTCAAAAAAATGCCTGCAGTATTAATTTAAATGGCGTAATTACGTAGGTTGTCCAGGAGAGGTCGGTCTGTTATTGAATACCTAACAGTGAAGTGTTCACTGTTCAGTGCACTGATGATTGGTAGCCAATAAAGTTTGTTGAAATGTAAGACATCCTGCCTCCTTTACATATCTCTGTCACAAGTATTCAATAATCATATTCAGACAATTTTTTTATATGTAAAATATCAGCAAATCTATCAGATACTGAATTTTTTTTAACTCCTTTATATTGGTATCAACATCGGCCCCAAAAATCCTGTTTCAGTCAGACTGTAGTAACAATATACTAAAAGCACTCCATTAAACTTTTAGCATTTGAGCATCAGTTTTGTGGTTATATTTCTGTTTATCTGGAGAAAAATTCCCTAAATAAAATGTTTATTATGAATAGAATGAGATAAGAAGTTTACTATTTTTCAGGTTCATTGCATGAACCCATTCAAAATTAATCAAATACATTTTAGCTTGAGAAAATACAGTAAGTGTCGAAGTAGGTTTTTAGCTCAACTATAAATAAACCCCTTTCTACTCAGCCATGGCCAGGCTGGGCTGCAGCCAGCGGAGGAGGGGGCCAATGCACCAGGACAAAGTAAATCACTGCATTTTTCATGCATTCAAATCGGATTGCCTTTCTGCTTCACGTTGAGAACATTTTGAATCTCAAATTTACGCTGTATTATTTATTTACTGTGCAGTGGCAGACGGTTCAAGGTTAAAAAACAGCATAAGATTTTTTTTGTCATCTCTGCTCTCCACATTGTCTCATCTCTGCATGTTCAAAAGGTCTTGCGGTAAAAAAAAATGAAACAGCATGGAGGCAGCATGATCTTAATAGGAAAGTGTCTTGTCTTTGAAAAGCACAGAAGGCCTTTGAAAGTGGGCCAAAAGAGCGAGAAGTGAAGTAGGGCTGCTGTCGGATAAAATGGTAAAGATGATGAATGGCTCTCAGGTGTCATGGGAAAGCAATGAAAATAGGACAGAACAGGTTTATGAAATAGCACTGCAGAAATCTTAGCAGGACAAACTGTGCGAAGGACATGTAGGAGGAGGAGGGAAGTGAAAGCTTGGAGGAACTTAACTTTCTGCAGTCTCTAGTAAGAGCAACGATCATGCAACAGGAACTCAGCCTGTGGCCACTGAAGTGAGTATATTCATCACACTTTAAATGGAAAAGTTGCTGAGCCACAAAATATTCTGTTTCAATTAGACAAGGCCTATTGTTGTGGCCAGCTTTTGCACAGAAATTAAATCTTGGAAACTTAAAGCAACAGTTGGACATAATGTGAAATACCTTTAATCACCATCTTGTTTTCATCCACTAGATGAGAAGATTGTAACCACTCTAATATCTCAAGCTACAGCCACTTAGCTTAGCTTAGCATAAGGAAGGGAAGCCTGGAGAAACAGCGAGTTTGGCTCCTTCAGTTGGCTGTAGAATCTGACTTCCAGCGCCTCTTTAGTTTATTGACTAATTTGTTATATCTCATCTGTTTAATCCATACAAAAGACACAACAACTTGTGATTTTACAAGGAGGAATGTTCTGAATTATTTCTCAGTTGTGTGTCCTGAACTCTTGGTGTCACTGTGAAGTTGCCTGGCAACCAGTGAAGACTCCAGGAAGTCACTGCTCCCTGTTAAGAAATATTAAGACACATATCCCCTTATAAAACCACAAATTGTTGTCTTTACACTTTGAGGTTTGTTTTTTTAGCAGATTTAACATATAACAAGTGAGCTTTGGAGTTGCTGGTAGGTGGATTTGTTTCCTTTGTATAGAGCTATTTAGTTATCTCATCCTGTTTTCAGTCTAGATACTAAGCTAAGCTAACTGGCTGCTGGCTGGCTGGTATCAATCTCCTGAAAAAAGGGAGATAAGTGTATTTCCCAAAATGTCAAAAAACAAAGAAACAAAACCAATAAGTAGTTAAGCAGAGAGTGAGCAGCTGAAGTTAGCTTACCTTCCAGTTCTTTGTCAGGCCACCAGCCCAGCTCACAGGCCTTGCATGTGAATTCGTCCTGGACGTACTCGTTGTCCTTACAGGCCGTGCAGATCCAGCAGCAGCTCACTTCTCCCTTCCTGATCACCTGATCAATAAAACATGGAGGGGAATACAAAAACGCTTGCAAGTACCGATCTCAACTCT
>JAQLOL010000007.1:7563296-7580043 GCA_029783665.1 Naso thynnoides | reverse complement strand
CATGCATAACTAGAATAGTTACATAAAATAATAGTCACAAAATAATTTCATTAAATATGTTTTATTCCAGTCTTTGTAAACAATACAACATTACCGCAGAAACACATTGTCCTACGTATTTCGTTTAGCTGGCCTTTCACTCCGTCATCCTGTTTTTTTGTTTGTTTGTTTTTTTTCGTGTCAGTCATAAGGTGTCTCCGACCGTCTACTGTCTAATTTTATGAGAGTTCAGCATTAGGTTGGTTCACTTGGTAGTTGGTTCATTATGGCATCTTGTTTTGCTAAAAACAGCTGCCAACTGCTGCTGGAAACAAGGTGGATGAGAATTGTGAGACTAAATCCAAACAGCAACGCCGCAGGTCGTAAAACTAAAATAACGAGCTGAAGGATAAAATGCTTTGTAAATCTGGGGGAACTGCAGATTCAAGTGATAATTCTCTCTGGATCCATCACTGAGCAAATCCTTTGATATTGCATGTAGTCAACCGGTTCACTGATATGATAAAATTATTTATTATCGCAGCTTTTAAGCCATGACATGAAATTAATAGATCTTGTCATCTCAGTCTCTGAGAAAGTGCTAATAGGCATATTCCAAAAAATTGCTTAACTAATAATTTGTCGATGTGTTATTTTTCATTTGTGAACTATGCTTAATGCATATTTTTCCATCAGGTGGCAGATATCTCATTTTCCTGCGAAATGTAATGGAATTATGAATGACCTCCCACAAACGACAGCAGTAACTTAGTGTTATTGTACATGAGACAAATTTCCTGTGTTCCTGTGGAAGTGTTTACCTCCAAGAACAAAGAGGCAGGCCTTACAGATCTTTTTGTCGATCCAGATGTGAAAAAGAGGACAGAGGGAGAGGTACGTAAAAAATATCCAGAGACAGTCAAACACACACACACACACACACACACAAGATTGTTATCTGTTTTAGCAGGCTGTGTGAAGTAAGTTATATGTTCTGGTTGTTGCAGACGATTCTTCAAAGATACTATCTCTAAATCAGTATGTATATATATCGTCCAAGTTGAATACTGCAGTAACAAATCACAGCTTTCTCCTTAATATCTGGCCAAATCCACAGAAACAATCTGAAGCAGCAGACATGAGTTAATACAACCGAAAATGGATCCAACCATTTGACCCACAGGAGATGCCTTTGATTTAACTCCACAGACACTTGAAATTGTCTGATGCCAGAACAGCCCTGGAAAAAAAAAAAACTGTGATTAATCAGTCTCTTGAAAATATTCTGTTAACTACAGCCCTGCATTGGTCATTATCAGGCCATCCATCATGACACATGAATGTAGCCTGTGTCAGTCAGGCTCTAACAGATCGATCAAAATCGTCATTTGGACAAACACACTGACAGACACAGGGAGGTAATGACGGATGACTCAGACATTTCGGAAAATATATTCACTATCTACCACAGGTAGATGGGAAGATTGATACCACTCTACTGTCAGTGAGGTAAATATGATGCTGGAGCCAGCAGCTGGTTAGCCTAGCTTAACATAGAGACTTGAAATAGGGGGAGGAGCTAGCCACCCTTCAAACAAACAAATCAAACAGCAACTGATACATGTGTTACTGGTTGTTTCTTTAAATTGTAATAAGAGAGAAGTTGAGGTGTACTGGGGGTTATGAGGTGGATTATTTCTTTTTTTCCCAGCCACTGCAAATGCATAAGCAAGTGCATTCCTAATTGCAGGTCCTAAACTTGGATAAATGGGGAGGGTTGCATCGGGAAGTGCATCTGTTGGAAAAAGCCTGTACCAAGTTGAATATCTGGATCATGGTGACCTGGGTCGGGCCTGCTCAGCCAGTAAGCTGGAGATTGACCATTCCATGCCAAAATAATGAATAGCAGCTAGAGAAGGGGACTTGCACCTGAGACTTGGACTCAAGTTGCACTTAAGTCACTCACACAGTAGTCATGTTTCCATCGCCCTTTTTGATTCGCATCTAGACGTATCACGTCGGAAAATTATGATGGAAATGCCGTAATTCGCACTAAAATCCCCTGATTCACACAGACTGGAATACGCTCGCTAGAGCCGGGTTTTGGTTGATTCGAAAGGGATGGAAACAGATATATTCGCATTAAGTCTGACGTAGCGCACTTTCACCCCAACTGCTTCCGGTGTTTGCGGGTCACTCAGAAGACAACAACGTTAGATTAGTGTGGACGGAGCACCCCTGCCTCCATCCGACTATGACCTCAGATCAGACGAGACAACCCGCTGAATTTAAGCATATTACTAAGCAGAAGAAAAGAAATTAACCAGGATTCCCTCAGTAGCGGCGAGCGAAGAGGGAAGAGCCCAGCGCTGAATCCCCGACCGGCGGGCGGTCGTGGGAAATGTGGCGTACAGAAGACCGCTTTGCTCGGTGTCACTCCTGTGGACAGCCTGTGGACGGTGTGAGGCCGGTAACGACCCCCATCGCGCCGGGGTCCGGTCTTCTCGGAGTCGGGTTGTTTGGGAATGCAGCCCAAAGCGGGTGGTAACCTCGCGCGAGTTAAAAAACTCGGCGAGTTAGTAGTTTTCACCAAAGTTCGTGCTTTTGATGGAAACACACATGATTGGAATTTCTTTTAATGTGCATCTCCCACTGATTCGAATCACTTTTGGATGGAAACATGGCTTGTCAAAAAACACAATAAACACTCATTTTAAAAAGACATGAATCTCAGGGAAAGTTCAGTCATGTTCACTGATGTTCCAACACCAAAACACAAAGTGAATAACCTGCATATGGCCCGCAAACAGCTGTTTTTTTGTTTATTGAAGCAGCTGAAAGAGGCGTTTCCGTGTCATAGGCTGTTCTGTTATTTTCAGCTAGCGGAGACGTCAGCAACAAGCTCCAGCTCTCATGACTGCGCCGTTGGTCATAATAATACTGTAGAACATCGTGTATGGTTGTAAATATCCTTAACATAAGGCTTAGTGTGAAAAAAAAAAGCTTCTCCTTTAACCTAGTGTATACACACTTTGGATTTTACACACCTCCAGGAAGGGCAGAGCTAGATATGACAAAACTGTGCATTATTGGATACTACTGAATCGCAATACTTGTGGAATCACACAAATCAGAACTCCATCTCCGTAGTTGTAAAGTAGCGATGCACCCCTGAGTGTCTTTTTCTGAACATAAAGTCATGCTCCTCTGCCCCTCCTGCCTCAGCTGCACCATAAATCTGCGAGGTAAATAGCCAGGTAGCACCAGCAGTGAGCCTTAATCTGTTAAGTGATTTAGTATTCTGCAGGCGTCCTCTCTTGACAAATAGCCCGACCAGGATACAAAGAATGAAACTCAGGCGCGTGGAAAGAATTCCTGAAACAAGTGATCTGCTCAACAGCTGCACTCAATGCTACAACACCGAATACATTCATGCTCACTGGACCAGTTTGGTTGGCTGAATCCTGACGTCAGTACAGCCTGTCTTGTGTCATGTGGACTCCTGTAACTCTCTCTGTTTTTGATCCTTGAAGGTAAATGAGGAGTAGCTTCTAGACTCAGATAACTGTGGGGACATGAATCCGTTTTCGCTCTTGCTTATTTCATAACGCAGCGTGTTTACGGATCAGTTTACGTGACCCGCGGGGTGAGTTAGATAAACAGAAAGACCAGTGTCTTTGCATGTACCGTGCGTGTGTTTCTGTGTGTCTCGGCCGTGTGCAGTCATTCCATCATGTCTGTTCACTCAGCAGGAAGTTCCTGTTCCACTCCATCCTCTCATCGCACCTGCTGCTGTGCAAACACTGCTACTGATACACAAACACACATGCACAAGCGCGCACACACACATGCACACAGATGGATGGTACCGCTTTGCCATTTACCGATAGTGTCGTTAGAATGAGAAGCTGTATTATTGACAACACATTGACTCAGCAACTGGAACCGTGGAGTGGGTTCTCTGTGTGATATTGATTCTCCTGCGAGTATTTTTCCATGTAATCCATATTCTTTCTATCCCCTGGTCCTTTCACACATCTCTGTCTCTCAATTCTCTTTCAAGATTTCTTTCACCGTCTTCTTTTCACACTCAGTACGTTTACGTACACAGTTAAGTCGAGCTATGGTTAAAGCTCGATTAAACCGTTAAATTGGACTACTGTCATTGTCCCAGTATGCAAGCGCTGAGGAGAATCAATTTATTGTCTGACTCCGCTATCGTAGGCGGCGATATGCCCTATGCAGCTGGTTGCTACTGGACTCTCTTTCGGTTAGCCAAACATGCTACAAACTAGTTAGCAACGGCTAGCAGAATCCGTTTCAAATAATGAAAACATGGACAACTTTACAGCGCTGCATACTTTTTTAAAAATTTTCTTTTTGGTACAGTTTCGATGCATGCTTCCCCTCATGCTTACAGATTTTTTGGTTTCTTCTCAGCTTTCTTTAACAAATTTATGCTGTTCAAGTTCCAGGTCAAAGACAGCTGCAGGGACTGTCGATCATACACAGATTGCTTAGGGCAGGTTGAGGTATAAACATGCAGGAGTAATTTAACTTCCAGTCATATTATCTGGATGTGTTAGCTTGACTTTGAGAAATTTGAATTCGTATGATTTCAGTTGGACTAACATGTTTACACGCATTTTAAATGTCTGGTTTCGGTTGGACGAACACAATAAATAGATTTTTCTAACGTCATGTAAACGTGCTGACCGTCACGTCTTTGAATGTCTCTGTCTCTGCTTCACTGCCTTTTACTCTCCCCTGTCACTTGTCTTTGTTGCCCTCTAAGTCTAACTACCCCTGTGCTCTTCTGTTTGGGCATTTTGAAGTGACACACATGTTCTTAAGTGTGTATGTCTTGTATTACAAATAGTCAAAAGTGCGTGTGTGTGTGTGAATGTCAGAGGCCAGCAGTGCGGTGTTAAAAGCACCAGCGGAATTTTCCCTGCAGCCATCTCAAGATGATGATTTGGAGAGCAGTGAAGAGTGACAGGCCTTCATCACTCAGTGAACACACATACTGACACCATTCCTCAGTGCGAGGCTTTTCTCGCCTCTTACACACTCAGATAGCCTGCCTAACGGATCTCTCTTGCCCCTGGCCTCATAAATAAAAGTAAAACATACTGTTGTGTTCTTGGCAGAAATACCCTCTGTTTGCAAGGCATTTTTGCTGATTTGTGTGACATATTTACCTCTGTTTGATTGTTTACACAAACTTAACCATGACTTAAAGTCATATGTCAGGGATAGTCATATTTTCAGCAGCATGGAACTACAAGCTATGGTTATTCGTCTTTATTGTCAGAGCGGGAAAATGGACTTTTTGCCTTGTTTTTGCATCTTGCATTTGCTTTTCCTATCTCTGTTTTTATTTTTAGCATACAGACTCCTTTGCATCGTATGTGGTGACCCTGTCGCCAACCCACTACTACTGTAAAACAGGACCCTATGATTTCCACGATCATGGGATCACGGACGGAATCACAGCATTGGCCAATAAAAACCTAATCTATGGTTAAACAAGGAATATCACAGAATTTACTGTAATTTGACAGGAATTCTGTTTTCGGGGGGGGGGTCACTAATGTGTGGGACCACCCGTATGTCACTTCACAAACACTCCCAAACAATGCAAGCATGTCGAAAAGGGCGCCGACAAAGACAACAAAAAATCTACGACACTCATCTCTTGCCCCAAAATACAGAGCCAAGCAGTTTCCGAAGAACTTCCGTGCATCAGGTGATATATGCATATGTAGATATGTAGAAAAAAATATAGAGTATAATGGGGGTTTAAATTTCCCTTTATGCATTAGCACCATGTATAGGACAGAAACATTCCTTTTGCTCTTCAATTCCTCCTGGATGGGCTCTGATACTCATTTGGGGAGCAAGTTAATTGACTCTGATCACTGCATGATTTTTCCTTCCTTGTAGGTTTCTTTGATGCCATAATTGACTCACTGTCTTTGTGAGTTTGAGATCCCGTAACAACTGCCGCGTTTAACAGTTAAATGTTGATAGTAGGCAAGTGTTTGCCTGCAGCTGTAGGGTCAGTTACATCGCTGTAAGTCAGTGCCCTATAATCAGAGCTTCTTTAAAGAGGCAAAGTCATTTGGCAGCCGCAGAGCAGATACCTCCTCTGGGACGCCTGAACTGAAGGGACAGGAGAGAAATGAAAGGACTATCGGTCTTTGACAAATTACCTACAGCTCACGTTAACTGAAATGCATTGCCATTTTGGAGGTAATCTGTGGTGAAATCAATGACGTCCTTGAGTCAACTAGTCCAATCATATGTATCATGGAAAAGTAATTGTGACGGTTTAACAGCATGTTTGTGCTCACAGGAAGTTGTTAGAATGAGTTGAAGACCCAACATGTGGTCAAGAGAAATGGAAGAGGGATTTAAATGGTCATGGCTGTTTTCTTTTCAGGTCAGTTTATTTAAATATGTTGTTGTTACTCAAGTAATCCAACCAAAGGTTTCACTCCATCCTGCTCAGATACTTTATTGGGTCTTTAGTTGCAGTGGTTGCTTTATTCTGTGCTATTTATGGTCCGGATTACTTCCTTCAGAGTTAAACCGTACATTGGATTGGTGGTTATATTGAGAGCATTTCTACAGCGTGTCAGCAGCAATGACTGTGTTTCAGAAATGAGCTATAGACTGTAACTTGCCATAATGTGGTTAAATCAGAAATGACGGTGCTGCTGCTGCTGCTGCAGAGGAACAGCTGAGTGTTCACCGATTAATCTGTGGCTGGTGGTTGCTCAGGCCCAGACCAACAACCGTGCATGAGACGAGCCCCAGACTGCCTTAAATAAAGTGCTTGACTGTTGACAGCATCCTTCGTGCGTTTTTGTTTTTCTCTTCTGATTCAGCAGCTCTGCAGGAAGTGCACTCTGGTGCCTGTCTTTTTTATGTGTCTGCCCTGAATGCTAACAGGCTTACGCTGGGACATCCAGACCTGTTTAACTTGACAGAGACACAGTGTATCTGTGTTGAATATGATGTGACACAGTTTGAGCTATTTTTCCTGGGGAAATGGTCTGTCAGTTTGTGGTTAAACCCCCAGCTTTTCTTGACTCTGCAGGTTTCTAGTCGTAAGGTAAGTTGTTATCGCATGGGACTTTAGCCAAAGTTTTCAGTCTCTGCCTGCTCACTGATCCCCCTCGGTCAGGTTCACAAACTCACAAAAGTTCAGAAAAGGAATTCTGATCCGAGAGCGGGCAGCTATTAGTTTTTGATCACTAGATTTTACTTGTTTATTCTGCTGTTATGTTTGAGTGAATACAATCTGAGATCAGCTTTGTTCCTCTGAGACTCTATTAAAAAAAGTGGTAGGGCTCGCTTTTTTTGTTGTGAGTGAACCTTAAATAGGATTAATAGATCATGTATTAACAGCTCTCTGCTGAGGCCTGGGTGAATGTGTAACACTGTGTTTCCTCGTCTGCCTTGCTCGTGCATGTGTGTTCTCCTGAACATTGTATTTTTGAGAGTGTATTTTGTTTAACAGTCATGGGTGTTTGGCAGATGATTTGGTCGTGTGCAAGTTTGTATCCACTTTTGCTTGTGTTCTCGCTTTACCTTCGACTTTGTGTGTGTGTGTGTGTGTGTCTGTGACGCAATGATGTCAAAGGGAAAAAGTAAACATGTTTTCCATGAGTAGCTTTTTTGCTCCGAGGTTTACTCAGAGTTTCCCTGCAGAGGTTACTTCTGGAGTCAGGGACAATGTGCTGTAGTTAATGCTGAGCCATCGCCTGTGAAGAAGTGAGGCTTCTAACCTGCAATTTGCAAATCACTCAAGTCCTCCCTGCACAGATGGAAGACAGTGAATTTTGTCAGCTTGTTAGAGATAGATAACTGTTTAAGGTGAGCCGGTGTGCAAACTCGAGCCACTTTATAGGTGTCTTCCCTGCAGATTTGTGGATGCTTATTGTTTTCTCAACAGCTGTGTACCTAGGCCTGGTTATTACAGCTGAAAAACCTATCACGGTAGTGAAGTTTCATATTGGTTGATGTTAATAATTATTGATCATGCAGGTCGTGATTGACGACTTGTGCATTCTAAGGGGTGGGAACGGCGACGGTGATAAAATGGGTAAATACCACAAAATTTTTGACCAAATACCTCAAATACTGAGACAGAATTGTTAGGACGACTATTGGCGATTTCACCCTCATCTTTTGATGAATAATCAGTAATGTGGGTAAGTGGATAAAGGTAAATGAAGGAACAACAAGAACGGTCTGGTAAGTTTAGAAAATCATGACACTTTACTGTAATGAAGCCTTTTCAACCAGGAAAGACAAAGCTTAACGCCATATCCCGATATAAAGATAACCCAAATCTGTCAGGTTATCCTGTCATGTCACGATACGATATCTAAATGTACCATACAGAGGGACTTTAATTGATGGAGTTGGGACACACAGACCTCTATATTAAAGCCCTCCTAGCAGGTCAGTGCTTTCAGTCAGCAGCCTGCCCTCTCCACGGCAGGTTTACAGCCCAATTCAATTCATTTAAACTCCACTCCATTTGGCATACCATCTCCTTTGGCACGAATTTTTGAAAAGCAATCACAAAAATGCTGTTTTGGGGAAAATGCAACTGCCATTTTTCTTAAAGATGCCTTCCTCATTCCCTGTGTGGCTTTTTCAGTGGAAACCAGGCCCGAGCCTGCCTATTGATTCAGTCTGTGAATCATCGCCGGGGCATGCCTGAGGGGAGACGATACAGTGACAGTGATTTGCCACTCCCTGGTGCCAGGGTACTGCCCCGGTCGTTTAAATGTGGCCTCAGCTGTTGCCCAAAGTGATATGTGGCTCTGTGCGTCTGTTGAATGGCCAGCCGGCTGATTGACTCGCTGTTGGGCCGGGCCCCCTTAATACCTCGCTTAGTAGCTCCGAGTTACACACACACACACAAGCATGACCACGCACGAGAAGTCAGATACACTGATACCAATGTACACACACATACACACTCACAATTAGACCCACTGAAGAGAAAAGCAACTCTATATCCCCTGAGCAGCAGTCTGGGCCCTGTGTTCTTTCTGTCTCAACCCCAACCCCAGTCAGTCATGTGCACAACTCAGGAAACGGAGGTCGTCACGTCTTGCTAGGGGCAGGGAACAGATTGAAGGACTCTGGAGTGATTCACTGGCAGGCAGGCAGGCAGCGAGCGAGCCAGGCAAACAGTAGCCAGCACTTCTATTCCCGTTTCCTTCCCCTGTAACACCCATTTGTACCTCATCGTATCTCTGGCTGTTGTTCCGCCCCCGTAAACATATCAAACCCCCCAATAATACTGGTGATGCTTTTCGAAAAATACAAATACCGACTCATTTCCCTGCACACTTGTTTCAGTTTTTTCAGTAGTTAAGCTCGCTCTCAAGTTAGTAATGGCCTCTACATTTGGCTGACATTTACGGTTGTGCGCTGCAGCAAAAAATAGGTCAAATTGCAGGTCAAGACATTATAATCTCTGGATCATAGTTTGTTTTGCACTTTCTTTGGATGTCCATCTATCTTTTCATTATAGGTGTCAGGCTGTGTTTCGAATTACTGTGCAGACATGTGTTGTACCTGGCAAATAAGTAACTGCCATTATTAAGGGAACACTGATGGTGCACAGTGCAAAGTATAGGCCTGGATGTCATTGAAGCAGAGAGGCGTATTTAAGTGGAGCAGCTGGTGACGTGTTTAACTTGTTTACTGACAGTTTCTCTCCATCAGCTTGGATTCAGTCGTTACTTCTGCTGTTATTGATCAGGCTTTAAAGTCCACTATGGTAACTGTCTATAATGAAGGCAAGAGTGATCCTAATTTTGGGGTCTCAGCTGTATTAAAAGTCTGTCATGACAGGTAAAAAAAAAAAGAATTGTAAGACTGCATTGCGTGTAGTGCTGACCCAAAGGCGTCGATAGCTGTAGCTAGTTTACCAGCTAACAAAGTAACCTTAACATTACTCAGACACCGGATAAAGTGAATGAATGTTTACAAAGACTGAGACAAGGTCTCTTTTAAGTCCAGTTTGCAGCAAAGACTCACGACGAGACCAAACGGCTGCAGGGAGAGTTGCAGCGGTGTAAACTGGTCCGTCTCAGCTCGACTCAAGCCGGCTGACGACGTCACCTGCAACTGAGCTTGTCAAGTCGCCATATTAGAACGTAAGGCACGTCGCTCGTTTCGACGGCCTGTTAGCTTGTAGGAACGTCACCAGTTACCAAGAAGCGCAGCTTAGAGCGGCCAGTAGGAACACTCACACACTCTGCTCTCTTAAATTACTGTGATTGACTGAAAAATACCCTGAGACGGTCTGAATGCAGAGCCAAGGAGACTGTCTAGTGTTAGTTCAGACCCCCTGAATTACAAAAGGCTGGCATTTTGATGACTCCAAAAATAAACTGCCTACCTCAACTTTAACCTTTAAACTGAACTAATAAGGAACCTTCACATTTAAGGTAAGAGTGTTATCCTCGACAAATAGCCTTTAACTAACATTTAATATTTAAATTTCAGCTCAAATATGAATGATGGGGTTGTATGTTCATTACACATTCACACGTTCATTTCACAGAAACAGGTTTTATTGAAATGATAACAAAATGAGGAAAATTAGATATCAACTAAATTTAGTTGTCAGTTTTTTTTTGGCGTGACTTTTTCAACGTGATAACTGATGAGATTTCTCACACCATCGATGTTAATTGTATCTTGCGTTCTCAGTGCAAAAGAGACATCTGCACCAAATGTGTCTGTCTCGAGGAAGACAAACCTCTTTATGAACCTTCTCTATTTTTGGTCTTTTCAAAGGTTGTGGTCTCTGGGGAAAGCTTTCTGTCTGAACTAAAAGAAAACTGATGAAGGAAAAAAAGGTTTGGTTTATACAGCTTGCCACGCCTCGATGTATATGATGACACTGAATAGACTTAATTTAGGTCAAACTCCTGCTGAGTGGCTAACTGGGATACAGTAGTTAATTCTTTACTGATGCATGTGACCCAGAATATCACATTAAGGGGTTAGCATTAATGATTAGTGTTAATGAAGGGAATCAGCTGGACGTCCAATCTCACATTGTTCTTTTGTGCTTGAACACTGAATGTCGATATCAGACAGTCATTCAATTCATTGCAGCCCTGAGCAATGATGTCACGTGTCTGTTGTGAATTTTACTCTCCAGATGTTGACAGTTTTATTGTGTTTATTATTGTGTTTATCGTGTAGTTATTTGTAATACCGTTTGTTTAACTGGCAGTGTTGTCACCATAAACTCACCAACCAGGATGCCAGGACTCAGCCCTCACATGTGACCCTGGTCCTGGTCCCACAGTTTATCCTGGTTGGTCAGTTTTTCTCAGCCTTTTCCCTCTTGGATCTACTTTGGTTTTCCTTTTGATGCTCTGCACACTCTCATCCAGATTTTCTCCTTGTTTTTTTTTTTTTTTCTGCCCTTCTTTTTACATAAGAATGCCAAGCTACAAACTGGGGCCCGGAAAATTGAATTACCACGGCAACAGCATTTTTCAAATTCTCTCTTCATATGGCCGTCTAGGACAGGAACAGAGGCCCTATCACCTTAATTCAGCCGGCTCCCTGATAACAGGGCTCAGCAGATACGCTGCCCGGGCATGCTTTGCATTATGGAAGGCTGACTGGACATGGTGATCGAGTCTATCCTATCTCATTGTGCCTTTCCAAACTACAAACGCAGTCTAAGCACATGTAACATGGATTCCCAGATCGGAGCACCATAAAATATGATGAAGGATAGCGTCTGGCATAGAGGTGGGGCAAGTTATGAAAGGAGCCAGTCGGGTTTTTTGTCTTGAATTACTGCCCATTCTTTCTCTTTTCTCTGTCTCTTGCTCTCACGCTCACTTGCTCAGCTGGCCTCTCCCTCCCTCTCTCCGAGTCTCTTCTTTGAAACCCAACCCCTGTACTCATCCCTATAGGATCCTCCTGCAAGGATTAATCAGTTTTCCATTCCTGGAGAGATTATTCAAATTCTGTTACATCTACAGCCAGCAGCAGCACTTCCTCCCTCCTTCTCGAGAAGCAGAGCGCTGAGTGAAAGAAAAGTCCTGTTCTCGCTCTTGTTGTTTGTCCTTCACGTGTCTCTCTCTTTGCTTCTGTGTATTTTTATCTTTACGCTGTCTGTGCATTTTTTTCATGAAGATGTTGACGATGTTGCACGAGAGAGTCTTTATAGAGGTTTGTGTTTTTTGTCAATCATCGTTGCTTGTTTCTTTGTAAATGGGCACAGAGAGGGCATAAATGGTCCTTGTGTAATTGTACTCATTAGTGCTGATAGGAGAACAGCCAGAGATCCTCACAGCACCAAACTACAGGAGCAGTGACAGCTCCAGCAGGGTGCAGATCCTGCTTTCGTACACCAAAGCCTTTACCTCCCCACCCGCCTTTCCCCCCCAGTCCCCCCTTCCTCTGCTAATCCCCCCTCCTTGCCTCTCTGCCCTTCATTCATTCCTGTCTGTAGTTTCAGAGTTAGTTTGCAGTTTAAACTCTCCAAGTATTGCTTTATTTTTGGACACATTTACACAGGAGCAGCCCACCTAAAAACAGAAAGTCTTTCCTTCGCGTCTTTAAAAAAATCTGCGTTTACACGAACAACCCAAAGCACTGTAGTATGCATTCCAGGCCAGTAGTCGGTGGTGAAACTTTGTAATGACATACCATCAGAGCGGCCCAAGTTGTTTACTTCCTGTTGCTGCTGAGCCCTAAGCAGCTACAAATTAATGAAATTCAGCCAAAGTTTGACTTCTAAAATTATTGTACAAACACGTGAATTTTCCTCAATAGACTGATCTCCTATTCGACTTGCTTTGGGTGCACTGTGGAGTGTTCAATCAGAGTTTGGCAGTGACTAGAACAGAATGCATTGACTTAGCGTTAGCATTAGCGTCATCACTGCTTTCAAAGGCCGGTTTACACAGCAGGAAAGTCGGCTGCGGTTTCAGAAGATTACACTCTGGAACCCAGTTTCATACCTGTGCGGTTTCAGGGACGCCAGCATGCCATCGTCATGTGAAATGAAGGCCAAACCGCAACTAACGTGTCTCGTTTGATGCGAAAACTTGCGCCATGTAAACTGCCCCGTAGAGTTAGTGTGCCGTTTAAACTCTCCAGGTATTGCTTTATTTTTGATGCTCCAAATGCTATCCTTTGGATATGTTGTTGCCCCCTGAAATGAATGATTTGAACATGTTTCAATGCTGTCAGTGAGTTCAATTCAATTTGTGATCTGTGATGGCTTTAGGTAAAAACTACCCTGCAGTTCTCGGTTATTTTAATTGGTAAGTCCCCATGGAAGTGGCCAAATGTAGGTATAATCGTGTTATGTTGGTTTATGATTGTTGTTGAAAAGCTTTGTCGGAAAAATCAGGTGTTACTGTTGATCCTTTAGAAGGGATTTTGCTGTTCAACAGAGGCAAAAAGTCAAAAGTTGAAGACGCAGAGAGACAAATCCAGAGGCAGTAATTTCATCAAACCAAAAATGCAGAGACACGAAACACTGCATGCTGCAAAAGGATTGCTACCCAATTTTCTCTGCAGGAATGAGCTGATCTGCTGAGGCTTTGCAGATGCATAAACAGCAAAATGTAGCAATCGATTCATGTATATTTAGCTGTGTTTGTCTGCTTTACATGAAAGGAAAACACCAGTGTAATTCTTTGTACTATTGCCATTAATGCCTAAGAAGACCATAAACAGTGAAGTGTTTGCCAGAGTCAATAACTGTTTAACTGCCGGTTTGCTTCATCTTCTTGAAGTTGTTAGGCTTCACTGAGTAGGTTTTTAAATCCAGTTAAAAACTACTTCTGAAGATTTTCTGTTGCTGTGAGGGATCTTAACCTTTTTTTTTTTAATGAGTCTGGGATTCAAACCTAAAGGCAAACTGTGCAAATTTATTTCCACCGCGAACACCTCCCCCGTACCTCGCTGTCTCTCTGCCCCGTTCTCCCCTTGTAGCTTTTTCTTACCTCCTTTTCATCTTAAATATTTTTACTTCCCTTCATCTCTTAACACTTACCTTGACTTTTCCTTTGCTGAACTTGTCCTCGCCTCTCCCTGTCTGAATTTGCTGCTCCATGCTATGTCTCTCACCTATTCCTCCCTCCCTTGCCTCCTTTTTTTCTGGCTGAAGGCCAAAACAAGGGCTAAACCCACCTCACATGACCCCTGCAGACCAAGTGCCAGTGATGCTGCTGCTACTTGATAATAATAATAATACACTGGACTCATATAGCGCTTTTCTGGATACTCAGAGATGCTTTAAGGGTTACTTCAGGTTTCACACTGAACTGTTTGTAATGAACATGTGTTCGTTACTTACCAGTCTGCTTTTACAGGTTAATTCCTGACCGTTAAGGCCAATTAGTGCTTTTTCGCTGGACAAGAATGAAAGAGTCGAGTGATGTTTTCAATTATGCTTTGGTGAAAGGTTTCAGTCGTCTCCATGGTAACAGTATTTGACACAATCGGCTGAATATCAACTAGAAAGTTCGGTTAAAACTTTACTACCCGATCACGTTACGCCACAAAATATGATGATGTCCGTGACACGACAAAACTCTCCAGGCACGCGACATGGTTTTTTTTTTTTTCCACATCTTTATTCTGGATTTATCTTAAATCACAACTGAGGCAGGTAGGGCATCAATGCCATGTGGACGTATTTGTCAGTGTCTTGTAGTCGTTAAGAGGAGACGCTGTAGCATTCTGGGATGTTCGGATTTTCTTGTGCTCATTCCAAACACGTTGCATTTTATTTACATTACTCATATCACATTCGTACTCGTGTTATGTTTCTGCAAATGGTTATACAAGTGCAACAACTAAACACAGCAGTTACAAACATTTACCATATATACACACATTTTCCACACGTACGATTTCTTTCCTTTGCACATGTGTACGTGTGCTTTCACTTACGATCCTACTCTCCCGTGATTTGTCTGTTAGAAGCTGCAGTTTGAGGAGAGAAGGTGTGTGGGCTGTACGCTGGCAGGAGCATAAGTGTCAAGTGATTTAGAAGGTGCGTTTGTAAGGTGCCATGAGAAGAGGCATAAAAATGAAAATATAATAAGCTACACATATAGTTTGTTGGGCTGTAAGATGAGAGCACCACCCAAACTAATTTCTAGACTAATAGTTTCCAGCCCGTGACTCTTAGAAAAGTAAGATTTGTGAGAAAGTAAGGAAATGTCCGAAACTTTTGTCCTGCACTTGAGTCAGAGTTGGTTGGAGAGTTGGCTGCTTCATTTCGAAAGAGGGGTGAAACAGTTTTGTTTTTTAAAACTGTTTTTTTTATGGTTTTGAAACCGGTCCAATGATTTCTGGTTTTAGCTTCCCAGAATGTAGATTTGCTACGTTTTTCAGTTTTGTATCAGAAATTGAAAATCTTTGGGTTACTGACTGTTGAATGGACAAAACACAAAACTTAAATTGTTTTCTTTCTGACTTTTTGTTTAGTTTTCTAATATTTTATCAACTTAAAACATTGAGTGATTAAAGAAACGGGCTACAGGTTGATTGATAAATATTCAGTATATTGTCAGCTCTGCATTTAAGAGTTATTTTTGGAAAATAAACACCAATCACAACTATATCAAATTTTGTCTGGCTGTAAAAAGTAAAGATGCCTGTGGTTTTTTTTAAATAGCGTTTCCCATCAAGTGTCATTCCATAGTGTCACAGGCAAAGTGTGACTCAAATGTTAACCCTTGCCCTGTATAAAGCACCATGGTGGCTCAGTTAGAGCGGGCGCCCCATGTACAGAGACTGTGTCCTCGCTGCCGCAGCCACGGGTTCAATTCCACCCTGAGGCCTTTTGCTGCATGTCATTCTCTCTTGCTCCCTCATTTCCTGTCCAGTCCTTCAGCTGTTATCAATGAAGGCAAAAAAGCCCTCAAAATATTTTAAAAAACAAATTAAAAAAAAAAAAAAAAAACTTGCCCTGTATTCATATTTAATAGATGTGTAAAAACACATTAACTCAAAATGCCTGCATAATATATTAGAAACAAACTATGTAATTTGTTGCACCGAAGAAGATGAGGCGCTTACGAACAGACAAATCTGTTTCCCTGCTGCTCCTCCTCTTCACACTGCAGGCTGGAAGCATGCAGCCTGTCACTGGCACTGCAGTGAGCACAAACATGATATGACCTAAATAAACCAGTGCGCTGGGAGAGAGCGCGAGTCGGGGATGAAGCAATATTTTCTCCCCCTCATTCAGTCGTCTTCTTTTCAAACACGTCACTTCACTGCGGGCTACAACTTGTGCACATTAGATGCACACACACACACACACACACACACACACACGCGCGCGCTCTTTCAGACACGCTAGTGTCAGTCTCAGTGGTTTATAACCTGCCACCTGCGAGGTGTTTGGCTCTTAATTCAGAGCAGGTGCTTTCACACATCTAAGCACCTGCTTACATCTTATTAATAGTGATTTCTTACCCTTTTTCAGACGGTTTACCGTGTGAATTTGTATCTCCACCTACAGTGGAGCTCAGGGGTAGTGGCTGATTGAGTGATGCTGTAGACAGCTGACAGAAGAAAAAAAAATTGTTGGTTGTACCACCACACAACAACCTGAGTTTAAATTACTGAACGTGGGGGAAAAGGAGACAAAAATGTCCCAACTACAGCCAAAATTTCTGCTTTAAATCGGCCAGTTAGAAGTGGTTGCCTTGAGGTTTTCATTAAATATACA
>JAQLOL010000007.1:7551371-7563196 GCA_029783665.1 Naso thynnoides | reverse complement strand
AAGCCCCTTGGATAAGAGGCGAAACGTCTTCCTAGACAAATACAAGTCCAGTTGCCTACGATTCAATTTGCCCAGAGTTAACCATAAATAGCAAAAAAACGTCCACATAACAACTTTTGATGTACTAAATCCTCAGTATCAGTACAATCGATTTTGTCTTTGAAAATGAAAATAAAAATTAGATCTATATACAAGGATGATTTGCTTTTACCTACTGATGTCACTGAATTGTAGGAATATAAATCGAAGCATCGACGTGTCGATACATCCCTAAACTTTTAACCTAAGGCGCGGGGTCAGCTCTGTTGTGTTTTTTTTCTTTGATTCATGAAATCTGGTTAGTTGAAGTATCGAAATATGCTGCTTCACATGACGGATGTTTCCCATGTCCATGTTCCAGTGCCCGTCCATCCTTCAGTGACAGTGAGAAGTTTGATGTGTTTATTTGCGTTTGGCTGTCCTGGTCAGAGCTGGGAGCTGCATTGTTTGCTGCCCACAGAGCTGGAGCCTGACACCGACAGATAAGAGCCTCACCTCAAGCGTGCTCTCTGCCCACAGCCAGTCATGGCTCAAAGGACAGGTTTCACTATGCAAACAGGCAGGCAGTCCTGCAAGTGTGCGCGCAGTTAAGGAGGTACATATGTGTGTGGTCACTGTGAGCATGTGTGTCAGTGAACTCTGCTGTGTTGCTTCTTGTTTTTTTTGTGTGTGTATGTGTGTGTGTGTGTGGACAGTCAGCGCTCCTGGATTAAAGCCCTTTAAT
The DNA here is from genome assembly GCA_029783665.1 of Naso thynnoides. Lineage (NCBI taxonomy): Eukaryota > Metazoa > Chordata > Actinopteri > Acanthuriformes > Acanthuridae > Naso > Naso thynnoides. Next base: position 7,562,433 of record JAQLOL010000007.1, on the reverse strand, counting down.
CCCGCCCGATCCTCATCAGCTCAGAAGTTAATGGGTACAACTTGTTAGTCAAGGAGTATGCTGTGCTCACGTGTTAAAAGTTAGAGCTGCATGGCTGAATGACTTCTGGCCCTCAGTTATGAGTTGCTGTGGGAGACGTGAGCCAGGCTTTCCATGATGGATGCACCTCTCAGTTCTCGTTTGGATCAGCAACTTTTAATTGGGTCTCTGCTTTTTTGTGCCTCCTAATCTCCCCCCAAAGCCAAGGAGACACACAGAACATGTACCGTCTAAAGTAGCGCTTTTAGCCTAATTAATTGTGCTGTTTTTCAGACAATTTAAGTCTGCACTGAAGCGAGATCTTGACTCAAACCTAGCAGTTTCTTTTTCCACAATGTTTCCATAACTGATAGAAGACCCAGTGACCAGAGCAAGGAAAATAAAGCTGAACTCTACTAAGTTAGACTTTTCCTCAGGTCTTAAATGCTGCAGTGCTTTTATGCACAGATCATTAAGTACTGTTATCACATACTTTAGAGTGCTATAAATCCCGTGACTTCAGAGTTAACTGTCTCCAGTTGTGTGTTGAAGTTTAATCATTGATCTAGGAGTCAGAAACATTAATTTAACCACGTTTGCCATAGAAGCCTTAATTAAATTGTCAAGATGTTAAGTGAAGACATAGATTACTGTCTATGGAAATAATTCTAATGATGGATTGTCGTTCAGCTGTATTTTTGGAAGTAGGTTGGTAAAAAGTTCTGTCAGAAGGAGCAGACTGACCTCCACCCTCTCTGTTTTCCTTTATGTCAGGGTCGCAGTGACTCCCACAGCTCTACAGAGTGTGAGGGACTCCCGTTTATTAGTGTCAGTGTTTAAAGCATGGTGTAGTTTGGCGCTGTGCTCAGCTTCTTATCTGCTGTCAAACACAGGAAGTCAGCTAAATTCGGTGTTGACACATTCTGTTGACAGCGAGTGCATGGGTTTATTTTCCACACTTTACAGGCTTCTATTATTTAAAGGCCCAGCATGTAAGCATCAGTGTGATGTTTTGGCCCAAAACGGTCAGAAAGGGATTATAATGTTTCATAGTTAGTTTTCATCAGTGTTTAAAACCTGAAAATGAGAACTGTTGTGTTTTCTGTACCATAGAATGAATGAAGCTAACTTATATCTACAGAGGAAGCAGGTCCTCTTAAATGAATCTGCCATTTTGCACTGCGAGTTTCACAAGTTTCATGGTAAACAAAGACGCTCCTGCATGCTTGTAAGTTGAAGATTAGCGGACGGATATTCAGTTGGAAGCAACCAGCAACCTCGCCACCTTTTATCTGTTGCCTTCTAGTGTTATTCTGTAGGGCCTGACCGATATACTGGTTTCCAATGTTGTCGGCTGATATCGGCCTGTCCCAAATATAAATATCAGTATCGACGTATTTGTCCTTTCACATGTGCTGATATTAACACTGTTTTTTAAGGCTGGAGAAAATGTTTGGACTAGTGATTCAAAACGGTGTTAATACCTAATTTGTCTCTTATTTATGAACTAATAAGTGAAGTGTTTACTGTTGAGTGCACTGATGTTTAGAATAAAATTAGTTCAAATGTAAGATAGCCTTCCTCCTTTACATGTTGTCACAACAAGCATTTGAAACTACATTTAACCAATGTTTTATAGACATAAAACATCGGCCAATATACTGGAATAACTGTTTGGGTTTTTTTTTGTTCCCTTATATCGGTTTTGGCATCAACCCCAAAAACCTCATATTTGTCGGGTCCTATTATTTTTCCAGCTTTATTGTCAGTAATGCACCTTTTTGTGTCGCTGCTACTCACAGCCTAATACTCACCCTGGCATTGATAAAACGTCTCTCAACTCTCACAGGGAGCTCAGCGATGAATAAGCTACGGCAGAGCTTCCGCCGGAAGAAAGACGTCTACGTCCCGGAGTCGAGTCGGCCGCACCAGTGGCAGACAGACGAGGAAGCAGTCCGCAGCGGCAAATGTAGCTTTGCAGTCAAGGTGACTCTCTCTCTCTCTCTCTCTCACACACACACACCTAAGCACGCCTGAAAACAAAACATAAAAGCGCATTTCACCGACACAATCCTACACAAAATTGGGTGCTGACCTTACTGTGGCACATTCATACCTCTGAGAAACCTGCACACTGCCTGACTCCCCAAGGACGCTGCTTGTTATTAATCACAAGCATTCAGAAACTGTGAGCACAGCTTTTATCTAGGTTGCAAGACCATCGGCCGGAGCCTTTCAAACCTGTGGGATGTGCGTGCACAGTTGATTTCTGGTCTTCAAGATTATTCAGAATCAAGTAAAATATTCCAAAAAAAAAAAAAAAAAAGTGTTTCAGTGTAGCTGACACATAAGCCGAGCACAAACAATGCCTTAGGTGGTGCAGTATAGAGTATTTAGCATTTTTCTGTTTCATGACCACGGTGGACCTGCAGAGCAGCAGTCCGTGGAGTGGAGAGTTCGCTGTATTTTGGCAACAAAACCTTCCACTTTTGCAAACAGAAGTGCAATGGTACACTTCCTCTCATCGCACGGTTTCAAAAGCTCTCCTCGCTCATGCTAAAGGGGAGTTGGAAACCACAGAGTTAAGAAAGAGAAAGTTTTCCTCTGAACGTATGAACTTCAGTCAAGGGAGGTGAATTTTACACTACCTCGTGTAAAGGTTATGGTTTGATGCTACATGCGTGTTTGTTTTATCCTCTTTCCTTTGAGCAATCAATGGCCATTGAAATTACCGTCAGGAGGAGGAAATGGAAGGGACAGAGGAGAGAAAAAGGGGCTTTGGAGGTACCTAAAAAATGTTCATCTTTAGTTGGACGTGTCAGACTTGATGCAGAACGTGCGTGCATGTGTCTTGGTTCATGGTTTCTAATTGTTTGAGCGCACATAGTGCGTGAGATGTCCAAGTTCAAAATCTACTCCAGCCTGTCTTCCAAATGTACCCTCTCCACACACACATACACACACACACACCTTCTCTCCCACCTGCTCCCCATAAATTGTCTTCGCTGCGCTCAAAGATAGATTTGTTGATCAGCGATTAGACAACTCTTTCTTCGTGCTTTTTTAAACATTTAAATGAACTTTGAAGCATTTTGTCCTTGTCTGCTGCTCCTTGATCTGTGTCTATAGTTGTAGAAATTCTCTTTTAACAGCTTAAGATTTTCCCATTTTTTTCTTAAAATGCTCTGCCTTTAAAGAACGAAGCAACACAAGGTTAAGTAGCTACAACCAGACAGTGGGCACGCTTTGCCGAACTCTAAACCAAACTTCACATTTTTTACCCAGCCCCTGTTGCATGGTCTTGCTCTGCTATAAAAGTTTGTTGGCAAATTGTTTAAGCTGTGAATGCAGTTAGTGAAGAACGTGTCAGCCGCTGTGGGCAAAAAAACCAGTTAGCTTATCTTTCATTATCTTGCTTTCCTTTTGTACTTCTACAGTCACACAAACTTCTTCACCAGCGTTTTCTTCCCTCTGCACTGGCTCTCACCGTGTTGGTGCAACCTAACATGCTGCTCTGCCGTATCCCTCCTCCCCTTCCTGCTCCCTGTCTCCCGCTCAGAGTTCCTCAGAGGAGCCCAGTCGTGAGTGGGTTGGAATAATTGCAGTGAAAAGATTATACCTTAACCTTCACACGAATGTTTCACTCTTTGCCCAATAAAACAACATCCTGAATTTGTTACAGGTCATGTAAGGAGCGTATTTCATTTGGATAAGCGTGTTATGTGCAGATATTCATTAGGTTTCAGAAGCATTTTTTAAAAAACCATCACAGCACATGTGTATGCATCGCAATATGCTTTATACAGCCAACAGTTTGCAAACCCCACATTTTAGGTCAAAAAGAGAAACAAACCTGTTTCAAAAGGTTCACCATGTAGAAATTGTAAATGTGTGTTTGTAAACAACCAGCGTTTAAAAAATCAAATTCCTCCCTGCTCAGGAGCGAGAAGAAGCGGTGGCCGATGGAGGTGGAGGTTAAATGAAGAGAGCGAGCAGTGTTGGCGAGAACAAAGCAAAGACTCGGATAAATAAACCATTTAATGATGGTTTCACAGCACTTGCCTTCTGAAGCACAAATAAACACGACCACACCTGCAGGAAGGTGCCACATTGTCTGATTTTGTGTTATTTTAGAGCTTCATCCTGTCTGCTGTGACTCTCTGCATGTGTGTTTGTCAGTCAAACAGACACACCTACAGCAGAGGAGAGTCGAGAGAGGGGGTGAAGCAGAGGAAACACCGAGGCACATAAAAACACAGCGGTGCAACCCGGTCCCTGCGCTGTGAGTCCAGACTTCACACCCTGAGCGCCTCTTTCACTCTGATCCCGCTGCCAGTAAAAATCTCCACATCAGGGCAGAATCTGGTTTGACTCTGGGGTTCAATTCTGGTCTGTTCACAACTCTGTCGTAGTGCAATCATCGGCAGCTGCATGGTGCATTCAGGTGCACCTTTGACCTCTCATCTCTTTGTACGGCAAAGCCACACGTGTCAACAGTGACACTTCGTGGTGCATTGAAGTGCATTTCCTGAACTCTAAAATCCATCATTCAAATGATATCCAAAAGCCATGGCAGCTGTTAAAAACTAAAGTTTTTGTTTATTTTCTATTTTCTTTTGAAATATTAAAGCCAGCATGTCATCAACTTTCTTGTTATTTCACTGCCGCAATTTGGTAACTCAATGGCAAAATAATACAAAATATTCAACATATTTCTACATTAGGGAATTTAAAAAAAACCTCAATAAAAATAATCTCACAAATGATTGTTACAAAGTCCCCAATATTCAGTTATAACAAGTTCCCAAATACCTCTGTGATCATTGTTTGACTTGTTTTACAGCAGCGTTTTTTTTCATTTAATTAAATACTAGAGTCATGCCTGACATGCACACATTCTGGCAAGTAAAAAATATGGTTGTCCAGTGAATATTTTCATTTACCAGAGCCAGAAAGTTAATTTTGGACACTGCACCTACGCAGGGACCACCCAGTTAAAACAAAACCTTTTGCCACAGCTGCTGAAAAAGTCCCTGAGGAAACTGTGGTGTGCTAAAGAGTAAATAATAGAAGGCTGGAGAGAAGATACAGCGTAAAAGGAAAAGAACAGAGGCTGTTCCAGATTGATAGGGAGGGAAAATGAAGGGGTGTGGGGCGGTAAAGGTGTCAAGATTGGGTGAAATGAGCCTTTAATGTTGTTTTCTGCCCGTATTTGGCAGAATTCATTTATTAGTGGGTTAGTTTGTTGTGCTTGTGTGTGTTTTGTTTTCACGTTGGCATTGCAGCGAAAGATTAAAAAGTTCTTAAAATGTTAGTTTGTTACCAAAATATTGCTGTTTTTATCAAAGGAAACTTTGCTTCTTTGCATGAAGATATTTGAAGTTTTGAGGTTGAAGATTAAATTGCTCGGGAGTATTTATTAACCAACTACAACAGATGAGAAGGGAAAGTATTTATATGTCATTGGTTTAAACTTTGTAGACTTATTTGTATGGAAGTGTGTGTATTTTGTGTCAGCTTGTTTGAGCAGACACATTGGAATGAAGGGGTTGGCAGAGCTGCGTACAGCGGGGACTTTTTATTAAATCTGACAGAATTTTTCATTGAAACTGATTCATAGCCAATACCCCGAATTACTTCCTGGAATCCATCTGGCGTACATCCAGAGGATAACACCAGCAAAGCCACTTCCTGTTAATTGATATTGGTATGATACTTCTGAATGGCACCTTGTCCTTGTGCACTAGAGGAGCATGTATGTGTGTGTGTGTTTTGTTTTTGCTTTTTGACCATTAGACATAACCAGGTGAGCTGTTTCATCCCGTTCCTTGTCTTTATTGCTAAACTAAGCTAACTGGCTGCTAGCGACATATTCGCTGTACAGACCCACAACCTGTCTTGCTGTTGTCTCTGCTGCCGTCTTATGTATCATTTGCTCCTTCAAATGTTTACAAAATTTGAATTAAATGCATCAAAAGGTTTCATGCTGTTTCCTTTATATAACCTCTGCTGGCCCTCTACAGCTTGAAAATCAACCTCGGGGGCAAAGAAATGAAAATATATTATCTCAGATGTCTTTTCTCACCAAACACAAACAGTGCGGAAGCTGTTACAGCACAATAATGCAAATATTATGATATGTAAACCTCATCTAATCCTAGCCCACTGTAGGATTAGTGCTGTGGAGCTAATCCTGCTGTGGGCCCAGAACCACGTCTCCTGAACCAAATTAGCCTACACATGTACAACACGTTGTTCGGGAAATATTAATTTTTTTTTAGAAGTTGTTTTGTTGAGCCCATCTGTGAAATGTGAATGTTTCAGCCCCCAGATTGTTGCTGCCAGCTTTTTAACAGGATAGAGTGAGATGCCACGACGAAGCATCTGTCGTGACACCTGAAGCCTCCCCTGCGTCTTCTCATCTCACCTCAGCCACGTCTGCGGCCTCATCCCCCATTAACGACGCTGCTGCCTCATTGTCCTCACTATCCACAGCTGCCTCCCCGCATCAGTGTTGTCCTCGGCACACAAGTGTCGTGCGCATCTCTGTGTGTTACCATGCATGCGCGTGTTGACGCCGACAGTGTGACTCACATCTGTGGCGTCACATTCTCAAAATAGCAGGGCCACAGGGCAGGAGAGACGGGCGTGGGTCAGCGTCACTCTGTGTGTGTTTGTGTCTGTGTGTGTGTGTGTGTATGTGTGTATCTATAAGGAAAGGGTAAGGACTTCCTCTCCGGCCTCACATGCACAATGGCCTCTGTGGCGGTCGGGGTTGTGACTGTGGAGCGACGTGCAGCAGGGTGAGATGCTGCTGTAGGCCTAGAAGGAAGGAGGAAGGAGAGGGAGGTTAAAACTGGAGGAGGCGGCCTTTTCCGTTCATTTAGACGCAGTTAAACCAACTCAGGTAGGAAGTCCACGTAATTCCCGATGTGGGTTGCTGGAATTGTGAGTGATCAATCACTGCAATTTCTTTAGCGGTGTCTGGTTGATCCTGATGCGTCTCTGCTCTGGATTGATTAAAAAAGTTACTTAAAAGTTGTCACCCAGTGCCAGCACCCACCCCAAGCTCTCAGTAGGGCTGTGCAATTAATCGATTTTAAATTGAAATTCAAATTCATTTGTTTGGACAGTGTTGAAAAATGAAAATCATGAAAACCAATTTTCCCTTTAACTAGGTTAAATACGGTAGCCTACGTCTCTCTCTCAGCTCTGGTCTCTTATTTTTCATAAATGAGGTTTGGTGAAAGTTCAGCTGGCACTTTATTAATCCCATCTTTGTTTGATCAAACCTAAAAAAAAGAAATTTGGTTTGGTTAAAGCTAGGTTTTCAATTTACTCTTAAAAGTTACATTCCTGTTTGTTTGAAATAAAAACAACGTATTTGAAATAATGCCTTTGTCTTTTGTAGGTGAAAAAAACCCAAACAATTAAAACCAAAAATTAAATGTGATACGAAAAAAAGAGAGATTTTATTTTTAGGCCATATCGCCGAGCACTATTCACAGTGAGGGGAGAGTGTCTGCAGCAGCAGGTGGCCGCCTGGAGAAAAGGTTCGTGTCTGATCGCTGAAGCCGTGATAGCGAGTCCATTATTATTATCAAACACATCATACAGAGTATGAAGGAGAACATTCTCCGTTTGATGCTCACAGTTTACAAAAAGAAAAAAAAGCTTTTGAACAGAAAACAGATTCTGGTTATATTCTTTCTTAAGTGCCTTTAAAATAATATTATGGCTGTTAGGCTGTTTTTCTTCTGTGGTGCATTGATGTCCATGTTTGCGTAAGTTGATTAGTGCTCGTGCGCGGCTGTGCGCCACCTTGCATGCCACCCCCGGGGTCGATGGGGGTCCCCAGTCTCTGGCACCGTTATTTTGGGGGTCATGGGCTGAAAAGCTTGGGTTGGGAACCCCTGCCTTAGGACACTTCAACATGCAGCCTTGAGGAGTCGGGGATCGAACCACCTCTGTGAAGCGAGCTGCTCCGCGTGAGTCACACCCATCCCAGTGTTTGTCAGTGCAGTGCAGGTCTTGTGTAAGTTAATCTCCCTCCAAGGTGCACAGAGAAGGAAAAATGTCAAAAGTCCATCAACACTTGTTTTATAAAGGACAAAGTTTTTCGAAGCCAGCTGGCTTTGGTTCGCACCCTTCATCCACAAATGTTGGTGGAAACGGTTTTCGTTTCATGTGACACAGTCTGCCCCTGCTGTCATGAACTGCTGAATGTCATGGAGTGCTGTTATATTATTGCAACCTCACAGTTGCACAGTAAGTTATATTTCATAAGAGATTATGCAATCACCAGAAACTTGAGGAAGATAGTGGTCTGAAACTGACAGTATGATCTTGCCTGATTTCAATTTTTTTTGTTCTCATGAGCCAAACTGGAATTTTTAAGATAGCCAAAAAAAAAAAAAAAAAATCCAACCGTGATCGTGTTTCCGTCAGCTGAAAGACCACACGTACACAGAGGATCTGTTTTGCATGTCGACCAGACTGACTGATGTATTGATGTGTTTGTTTATTCCTTCTACATGAAATCACACTGTTGCTGTTCAATTTACTCTCATGCCTCTTCGTATTTGTGTTCAGCATTTTCTCCATAGGCAAATTTAGGGATCAACTAGGGAGCGATTGAACTGCAATTGACCTCAAAATGATGATTAATTAGATGTGTAAATCACCCGTGCCAGCCTACCAGGGGATATCAGATGGTCTGGAGCCAATCTCATTCCAGAGTTTATCATTGTAACCTTACGTAAACTTCAGTAGAAGCAGCCACAGGACCAGTTTTTCACAGACTTGCTCATTTTCTCCCGTTCTGCCCCCCTTTCTCTCTCTCTCTGCAGTATCTGGGACATGTGGAGGTGGAGGAGTCTCGAGGCATGCACATCTGCGAGGATGCAGTGAAGCGGCTGAAAACGGTAGGTTTCACTAGAAAGCCCTTCCATCCTTCCAGGAACGACGCTGCTAAACACCAGACATCCGACTTCCCTCTGTATCTGTTTCTTATCTTTTTCTCCTTTAGTTTCCTTCACTGTGCTTCCAACATCCCACTGACTCCTGCTAACATTTCCTTTGTTTTGTGGCAGATCTTATTCATCTGTCACCAAGCAGTTCTGTTTTTGTTTTTTTGTTTTTTTAGTGTTTTATAGTAGTTTGTTCCTGCCCATTTTACATGCAGGCCGGAGTGTGGCTGATTGTTGCCGCTTGTCGGTGAGGGTCTCCACCCATCTTGACCCTCAGACAACCTTCAGGGGTGTTGGGAGTCTGTTCTGAATGTCCCTTCCTGTCTCTCGAACACTGTCTCAACCAGAGGAGATAGGCCAGTACTTCCTGCTGCAGTGAATTCCAGCAGAATTGCACAGAAAGAGCAAATTCCAGCTTGGGGGGGAGGAAAGAATGGAGCAATATTTTTTCCATACATTCACTTGTCAAGGCCCCACCCAGATGATAAAGTCCTGTGGGGAAACGTGCCTGATCCTCTGTTGTCAGGACCATCGCTAATTGGCTCTCAGTTTCGTTTCACATTAAATGAGTCAGACCGACCGAGAATTCCCACCCATTTCTTCTCTTATCAATGCCTGTTCTTCCTGCACCATAAAACTGTGTAAAGGTCCATTTAGTCATTTTGCATGTTAAACTCAATGAGCTGTTCAAGACTATATAAGCTACTGAGAGCCATTCGTTAGTTTGGTTACCCTGCAGGACATGCTGTAAAATACTGTCATATTATATGAGAACAATTTAACAGAGGAAAAAAACACGTACATTTGCATACCCGCTTAAAGGAGCCTCCCAGTGTTTCTACATGTCATTGTCCTCTCTCAATGTTGGCCACGTGGCTCACATAAACCCAACTCATTTTTCCCACAGTAGCTTCATTTATGAGATGTGGTGTTTGTTTACATTTTGTCCAAATTAAATAAACTTTACAGAAAGCAGCTGAAAATGTGTGACAACGGTAATTAAAAAGAACGTCTGTGTCACAATCCTTCTTCATGTTAATATTCCAGCTAGGAAGGCAGCACTTGTGAGGAACTATTTTTCCACACGTAATAACTTTGGTCTCCATGGCTCCTAGCCCCCCTCCCCCATTCAGCATTTAAATGCTAAATAAATGCGGACGTTCTCTTTAGAAGAGTGGATTACCTACACCTAGCAACGTTCACGTGTCGTTTACTTTTTTGATACCCTGTTTCAACATGAACAGCAGCGAATGGGCTTTGAAAATGCATTCTGAGGAGCTGATCACATCAAGAAGCTTCACACCGAGCGCCGCCACTCTAAAAATGCCTTGGAAGCGCATCTGTATGAAAATACAGCCAGTACTAACGTCTCCGCCACGTTCACCTATATCCTGTTGTTTCGGCTACTGTTCCCCCGTTGACTTAACAGGAAGAACGTGGTGAGTAGTAAAGCCCTCCTCCTACTTAATTTGATTTGCCGCTTCAATCAGAAATGACAGCTGAAATGCTGGAATATTTTAATTTCTATGCGCACCCAATAACCGCCAGAAAACTGCGTCGCACAGCTGCAAGAGAGGAGTGCCTGACCACAGAGAGAGGCGCGCTGTACCATAGGAAGGCAGCGGTTTTGCTGGTGACACTTTTCTAGCGATGCTTCTTGGTGTGATCCGCCCTTGAGATCTACTTGAGTAACATATGGTCACATTTTAACAACAACATCTGCAGAAGGTAGGGGGCGATCTCTGTTAATGATGAGAAGTCACAAATAGACTGATGTGTGTCAACACAAAGCACACACGTGCACATTCAGAACTATTTTTTCTCTACAATACTCGTGCAGTATTTCAGCACACACTTAGCAGCAAATTTACACACACAGTTTACAGCCTCACATGGTGGGACGCAGACAGTTACTGCGCACAGAGGCACAACATGCACACAACTTAAACACACTCTTAGATGGGGCCCACAGACAGTTTGTACACCCAAAAACGCACACAGGAAGTAGGCTCAGCAGATAGACCCACTGTACACGCAGGCATGCAAACATACGTGCTCTCAAAGTGAATGAGATC
>JAQLOL010000007.1:7539237-7551271 GCA_029783665.1 Naso thynnoides | reverse complement strand
ACGTGCTCTCAAAGTGAATGCCCAAAGCCGAACATACGTGCAGGCGTAATAAAAAACGCATACACACACATGCACATGCACATGCAGCAGCAGCACGTACACACTGGTGCCTGATGAGGTCACATGGTGTTCAGAGCCTGAGGCTGTGAGGTCTTATTGAGTTACAGTCATTTTAACAAGGCGGACAAAATGGAGCCAACTCAAAAGGAGAGGCGGGTATTTCTGCCTCACGTCCTCCTGCAGGCTGCCACTATCTGACCCTCCTCAACCTAATGACATTTCCTCCTCCGTCTCCTCTGCTACTCCACTCCCTTACTTTCATGCCACTCAAAAGGCCTTCATGCAAGCACAGGCACAACGTAATTGATCCAGGGTAAAAGTAAGGTGGGAAATTAACATTTGTCATACTTTCAAGGCATTTCAAGGCTCTCTGCTGTTTTCCTGGAGAGAAATGAGACGTTGGCCGTAACCGCCGCTGTTACATTCCTGCTAAGGGGCCTTGACGGGCCAGTTTACCTGTGAGCTTAAGAGGCTCACCTTACAGGAAATGCCACGAAACAATCACTGGAGGTTGAGAGCTGAATGCTGTGTTCAGAAATGTCCATTCATTTTGATGAAAGAGGCTCACTAGATTCTCTGGAAAAAAAAAATTCTCAGCTCTGGGAAAGATTTACAGACACTTCCTGTTGAAAATGTAAAACTTCAGCGCAGTGCTGGAGCAAACAGAAATGTAAACGCTGCCCCCTTTTCTGATTAGCTTTTTAGTTGGATGAGTAGATGTGTACAGTTAAAGGCCTGCATGTTGTCTTGTGATGCTGCAACTGAAGAAAAGTGCAATAACATGCCTGATAAAATTATGTTTGACTTGGGGTTGCTCAACTATGATTTGAATCCTAGAATCATCCCTTAAGCCATTTGAGGTCTCTGTGATGCGTTTCACAGACATCTTTGTGGTAATGGTGGCTGATGGGAAAACTGGAGCAGCGGTTTGGCAGCAAGGCTGATTCTGCTGAACAGAGCAGAGCAGAGAACAGTGGTGTGACTGCCCCTAAAGCCAGTTAACCATGTTAAATCTAGATTGGTCAGTCTAAACAAGGGCTGCCCTTTAAGCAGATATGCAATTAGCGAGTCCCTAATAGATCCCAGTTCATCCTCTGTGACTCCTTAATAAGCTAACTGTTGCCAGGCAACAAAAACCGTTCCTACCAGTGGAGAGAATGTCAGCTAATATTGCTCCGCAGTAAACTCTAATTCCGGCAACTAATATCTAAATTGGTCAAAAAGTCGGCTCCACACCTGTAGGCACTTAATATCTGGTCAGAGCTACTTAGTGAAAATGAGCTAACAGCAGCCATGAAACAAGACCAGCATGGAGCGAGCAAGAGAGATGAAGAGCACTGAGCTGATACTCTCTGATAAAAAGAAGGAAGAATGTGGAATATATTGTATATGTGTGTGTGTGTGAGTGTGTGAGAGAGAGACAGCTACAGCTCTGAGCCGACTCAATTGTATTCCCACCAGCCTTTGGGACGGTAATGAGAATTTTCTCACAGCTCCACAAGCCGTGACTCAGAGGGAAGGATGGAGGTAGGTGGTGGTGGAGGAGGAGGAGGAGGAGGCTGCACTGCGGCACCATCAACCTCCAAGCTGCCCTTTTGCGATGTCATCATGACATCACTTCCTGCTGCCGTTGGCTGTCAGCCCAGGGTTGGAGGTGTACGCTGTGTTCCGGCAGTGGGAGTGTTTTCGCTGTTAGTCAGGAGCTCATAGTGACCTGGAGTGTTTCCTGTGTGCTGACTGGGTGTGTCGCCCCACCAAGAGATGCTGACATGCTAAAAGAATTTCAATTGTGTTCTGCACTTGAGCAACCGGTAGCCGTAGGGTATATCATTGACAGAGTATCTAAGTCCACCAGACAGTGTGTATATAAGCTGGTGTTTTCTGTGTCTGAAAAGCTACATTTGATGGGATTTTTTTTTTTTTATGCCCCACGAGAGACATTTCCCGAGTGAGCACGCAAAAACTTTGCCCAACCCAAAGCTACATGTCCTTAAAACTCAGCAAAGTTTGTCACAATAGACAAACACCTATCATGAACACTGGTCAGTGTGTTTTATAGGCAACAGTTTTTGTTCCCATAGTTACTCTGCAGGGTGATGGTTTTAGGTTTTGTTTTTTTTTTGTCAAGCTATCAGGTTCAAAACCATCTCATCCGTTCATTATAAAGCAAACTCTGTCTTGCAGAAGATAAAGTTGTGTCATGTATACAGTTCAGTGTTGTAAGATGGAAGTTGTTGCACAAAGGAGGCCGGTGACAGATGTTAGCAGAGATGTGTGATTCCTTGATGCACCTCCTGTTGGTGGTAAGCTGATGGTAACACTGAAAGGTTTGCTCATCTGCTGATGGCAGGTTAACTGGGAGAAAACACCAAACAAAAATATTCGCATCCCCCGTAAATCTGCATCATATGTTATTTGACTGAAAATGATCATGTCTCATTTTGAATCACTTTAAAGAGGCATTTATAAATAGATAACATCATATTTAGATTATTATTCTGTTTGGAAAAAAACAAACAAACTAAAAAGAATTATACTGTTTAAGTAATTAAGTGTCTTGTCACAGTCAGCTTTGTTCACGTTCCTCATGTGGTCAAACTAATGTTCTGACTGTTTCTCTGTCGTAGAGCGTTAGAGCTCAGATTTGGGCGAGCTGCACAGTTACACAGAGCCGCAATATACCAACAACAGCAAGTAACTTCACACCTGAATTCTGTGAGCTCCCTCCATCCCAGCTAATGAAAACATGCAGCAGGAGACAGACACCGTAGAGGGCGTGGCGTCTTGTCTTCTGTTACCACAGACCACACGAGCTGTGCATGCTTAACTGGCCAAAAATGAATATGTTGTGTGTGAACACAAGCGAAATCTGCAGTATGCCAAAAAATTTCCTGAATGTATACTGATGAGGAAGAAATCCTCAGTGTGTTTCTGACCACCTCACCTGCCATTTCCCACAATGCAATGCTCTGCAACGTTAAATCCACAACCTGGCTGGGCTTTAGTTGTTAAGGTTTAATTAAAAGAAGGGTAAAATTTCAAAGAAAAAGGAGAAGAAAGAAAACAAAAAAGAATCTCGCTTTAAACTTGTATTCTGCCTGATGGTCAGCAGGCAGAAACTGAACTATGAACTTATGTATGCTTATTAGAGAATCTTAAAATTTTTCTAATTAGTTGATTGTCTCAATCATTACTCTTAAGTTTATTATTATTATTAGGAGCTGCAGCATTTCAGCTGTTCTTCTTCAATACATCATCATGTTCAGGCTTTTTACACAGTGAAAGTTTGTGCATCAAATGGTAAATTTTTGTTTCGGTTCAGCCTTTTTTTTATATATATATGCTTGGGCCCAAAAACCACAAGCTTTTGAAACTGGGTTGCAGAATGTGAAAGCAACCGTCTTTCCAGCTGTGTCAACTAACAAAACTGTAAGCCTGTGAAAGCGGCGACTGAGCTAATGCTAATGCTAGGGCAAGTTAATGTATTCCGCAACAGCTAAATACCAAACGCTGATTAAACAAACACTGATTAAACCCTCCACCATGCACCCAAAGCAGCACGAATATGACGACAGTCTATTGAGGCAAATTCAAGTGTTCGTATCATAGTTTTATAAGTCAAACTACGGCTACTAGGGACCTGTTCGCAAGGTGCAAGGTTGTCTGTTAAAAGAGGTCAAATATGCGCTGTGTTTCTTTTTTTTTTTTCTTCTGAACTGAAGTTAGGCTTTTTAGCTGCAAAGTAATTTCTCTGCTTGAGTTGTTTCATTTTTGCCATGTTGGCTTCACCTTGATCTTTCAAAACTCAGCTCTCCTTTCTGCTCAGAAAGCTTTCTCCCCTCATGTAGTTTAATCCCAGCTCACACATTGAATACTTGAATATTGTATTACCTTTTTGTTTGTGTTATACATTTTTTTTTTTTTGTCTTTTTAAGCAGGTTTTTATTGTGGCGTTGCCGAGAAATACCTCCGAAATCCCCTCCTCCACACTGCTCTCCCATTCTAGTTATCTAGAGATTTGTTTCCATAACTGCGGCTTACTAACACTAGCTGTGCAAGCTTTAACATCATCTGCATGTCTGTGTGGCTCTTACAAAGAGACAAACACCGCTAACCAAGCGCTTAGCTCATGCCAAATGAATCTCCAATGCTGGTTAACACGTTAAATCATGCATTAACATGGTGCTCAGAGTGCTGTCTCCACCATGGCTGCGTAACAGGAGCAGAGTGGCACTCCTTTTCACAGCTTATGGTGAGGAGATGAACTCCCAGTGAGCGGGGGAAGAAGGGGGGGATTAAGACTAGAACCACTTTTTGTGGCTGTGGTGGCCTAAACTTGACCCCTGACTCTGGTTGCCTGGCGAATAGTCACAGGTTTGACTCAGAGGTCAACCTGCCGTCTGTGGGAATCTGTTTCTGTCTGCTGAACAACCATGGAGCGACCACCTCTCAGTCTGGGAATCAGACAAGAAAGAATAAAGTGAGATTTGGGATTATCCTCGCTACATACTCACTCAGACACACACCTGAAGGTCTGCCATCTTTATCTCCTCCGTCCAGGCAGCTCGGTGTGCTGTATCAGCTGTGGGACTGTTGTAGTTTGAAGGGTTGTTGTTGTTGGGGTGTCTTCCTGCTTTTCGGAGGGCTTTGGTGGGAACAGTAATATGGTTTACTGGCTTCCAGCGTGGTAGTACTAACAGTTACCATCATAAGACAGTAAAGCCTCATTTTCACTGAGCGGTACAGTTTGGTTTGGTACGGCACGGCACGCGTAGGAATGATACCCCTAGATCTGGCATGCGTTTCCACTCCCAACCATACCCGTACTCGATGGGTGGTGCTGCGCGCCATAGAGGCGCTCCGCCACTTTCTTCTCCAGGTAAAAAATATTTCACCCACATAAACCAGTAAAAATTTATACACATTTTAATAAAGCTTTTGAAAATCCAGTTGTTGCTAAAGCGTACGTCATCCTGAAAGAAAGGCAAACGCAAATGAATTATTGTTGAAATTCAGACGTTTCACTACCGTTCATGTATGATACGTTTGTGTGTCAAATAAAATCTAAAATTAAAACCTTTTTCAAGTTGTCATTTTGACATTTAAGGTGGACTGATTAACTCACGGCGTAACTTGTGCGCTGAACAACATGGAAGAAATGTTCCACCTTATGAGATGCGTCTGAGCGACTCAGTGGATGAAATCATCTTTTTCACCAGTAACGTTAAACTTACGGCAAAGAATCAACACGAAAAGGCAGCAAAGCATCGTTTCGTTTTTTTGTTTTATGTTTTAAAATGCTACGGAAACGTTACAGCCGGCGTTTAATCTCGGCACAGATCATCGGTTCATCCGTTAATTTTCTCTGTGGAGTGACAGCTTAAAGAGTCGGACTGCTGCAGTGAGCAGACCGGCAGGTCTCACCGTGAGCTGCAGCTTCGCACAAGTCTGAAAACTTTGTGACTGATATATTGAGAAGTGTTGTTTGGATAAACTAACTGCATATTTTAAATCTACATGGTAACATTTTTGCCTAAACAATATGAAACTTAGTAAAGTGATATATTAACAGGTCTACAACGACACTTGAAAGCAATTTCTTCCTGCTTTCAGTCAACTGACTGCAATGTGTGTAGCTCCGCCCTCTTGGGGAGATGCGTCCTGTTCCGTACCAAAAGACGCGTTCTGCTCCGCACCAAACCGAACTGTACCGCTCAGTGGAAACAGGGCTTAACATCAACAGTATCACCTGTGAGAACATCCAACAGTGTGGAGCTACGTGATCCATCGCCTCACTCACTCACTCACTCATAACCCAGCTTCACCTCCACCAAAAAACCCAAATCAACCCCCTTCCTGTTGGCTCCAGACGATTTTTAGACTTCCTAGGTAACATTTTCATGCCTTGTTCCTCCCCCGTCTCCTCCACCCCTCTCACCCACCCTCCCTTTTTACCACATCCACTTCCAGGACAGGAAATTCTTCAAAGGATTCTTTGCAAAAGTAAGTTATTGCTTTGTGTGTCTGAGTGTTTCTCTTTATTAGGAGTCTTATTATTGTTTTTTCCTCCTCTCACGTAACACTTCACCCTTTGATCACACATAAAGGCTGGAAGAAACGTACACTCGTGCGCAGGGGGAGGTTGGGATCTGTCTGGAGAGACACAAACACAATGATGCATGTGTCTTTGAGCAGGTGGGGCGGTTTAGGCTGGGCGGGGCACTTTGTTGTGTTTCTGTGTGGGTTTTTTTTTCTTTCTTTCTTTTTTTTTTGTAATAACAGCCGTTCCTTCTCTCCCTTCAGCCCGTCTTCTGTGAAGAATGGAACAATGAACAGTTTGTGTGAATGAACGTTTCCTTCTTGTGCACACACAAAAATATTTAATTGTTGTTCTAACCGACGATGACATCACTGTTGACCACATCAGTGCACTAATTCTCATATCGACCTTCTTGTTTCCCTTTTTAAAAATTTGGGTAGTACTGAATGACACAGCACTGAGAAAACCATCCTGACTCGTGCCTTTCTCTCTTACCTGGTGCTTTCTCCCTATTTACAGGTGTGCTTTGTGTGTGTGTGTGTGTGTGTGTTGACGTTTTTTTTTTTTTATAGGTACAAAGGAAGTCATTTTTTGGGGCACGAAGAGAAAAGTTCCTCGTTTCTTACTCGTTCCTGTTATTGTTGTGTTTTGTTTGCAGGCGGGGAAGAAGCCAGTGCGGGCTGTGTTGTGGGTGTCGGCAGATGGTCTTCGCGTTGTAGACGACAAGACAAAGGTAATAACGTCTCTTCAGTCCTCCATCATGGGCTGAGAAACTCCTCCATCAAAAAGAAAGAGCGTCTGCAGGAAGCACACGTGGCTTTAGCAGAGGCGGAAGCTGCTGAGCTCCTGCGGCTAATAATGACGGTGAACTTCTGCTCTGGTGACCTGCAAAAGGCCCCGTTTGCCAATGTGTACTCAGTGCACCTGCAGAATAAGAAATAACAGAGTAAACAGGAAAGGTTACATTGACCCCTGCTGGAATAAACTGGTACAACATCAAAAACTTGCTTATTTTTTCACAGCGTCCATATAGCTGTTGGTTATGAAATAGAAAAATTCAAATGAAACAACAAAACAATAAAGGAAGAAAAGTACAGTTTCATTTTCTCGTCTTTCTTTTCTTTATTTCTTTATTTGCATTCAATCGTCTCACTGTCAGTCATCTAACAAGGTGTGACAAAAACATAATTATACAAAATGTTTCACTGTGA
The DNA here is from genome assembly GCA_029783665.1 of Naso thynnoides. Taxonomy (NCBI): domain Eukaryota; kingdom Metazoa; phylum Chordata; class Actinopteri; order Acanthuriformes; family Acanthuridae; genus Naso; species Naso thynnoides. The sequence continues at coordinate 7,543,960 of JAQLOL010000007.1, read as the reverse complement.
GTTGAGTTATACTTTTAAAAAATTGTGATCACTCTCGTGTCCTATATTTATTATTTAACTTTATTATTTTGTTTTAATGAAGAGGAGATTATACTTCTGAAATGTGAGTGTCATTATCAAGGATTTGGATTGGATCATCTTTATTTCAAACATAAAAAAGTGAATAAAACATACCAGGAAAAAGGGAAAAAACAAATTTGACCAGAAAACTCTGAATATAGACAGCATATATGCCATTAAGTAAAAATTTCATACATGCTTCTGTTTCATTGTGGCACATTAATAAACAATTCAAGTCCAAAGTGGAGTAGCAAGAAGCGGAGCTTATCTGGTCGCATCCCCATTTTATGTTATTCAAATGATCAGTGCAAAATTATAAAAATTCAATGTGAAAATAGGTTCAGTTTTTTAATTATTTGATGTCAGCAAAAATAAGAAACATGCCAGTAAGGCCTTCGCCATCAGCAACCACTACACTCCTGTTCCTCGTTTCTGTTCCTCCTAATAAATAAAACTTGTCAGATCTTTTAACGTCTATTAGCAGAAAGTGTAAACTGTAATTATAGATCTTAAACACGTAGAGAAAAAAAAACCATAGCATCATAGTTTATTAGAAAAAATACTGTAGAAAGAGTGTAAATGTGAACGAGTCCAGGATCCTGTGTTGTGTCTGCGGACCTGGTGTTTTGTGTCATTTTATTACGTTAAACTTTTGTTGTTTTTATGTTTCCTCAAAAGAAATAAAGTGTGGCAGTGTCAACTTTTGTTCAGAGATCAGCGTCGGCTTATTCGAGCCCTCTTCAGCCAATCCTTCACACTGAAGTGCTGTTCACCTTGCAGTCGTTCAGCCATGCTTGAATTCCCTTGATTGAGTGTCACATAACCCTGATAGTGGTTTTACAGTTAGTTATAATGAGAGGACAAATGCTTTTTTGCAGGACCTGATTCTGGACCAGACAATAGAGAAGGTGTCGTTCTGCGCTCCAGACCGCAACTTTGAGAGAGCGTTCTCTTATATCTGCAGGGACGGCACCACGCGACGCTGGATCTGCCATTGTTTCATGGCCATTAAAGACTCAGTAAGAACTCATTCTATTACTCCAGTACTGTTTTTCATAAAAAAATGATAGAGTCATGTTAAAAGTATGCTCACACCTCAGAGTAAAATCGCTCGCTCCCTTATTTGTTGTGCCTTTAAAAGTTGTGACCTTTTACAACCTTTACCGTGTTGTGTATATTTGAATGACATAGTTCACATATGTGATTTTATAATATGGTAATGATGGTTTTCATACCATGTTTATGTTGGTTTGTATACTGTTTTTAATGGGTTCTACATCATGTTTATAATGGGTTCCATATTGTATTATAAGGTTTGTACCTTGTTGACAAGAGGAAAACTGGATTTCTGTACGTCAGTACTATGCGAGGAGTTTCTGTGTGATAATATCAACTTCAGACTTCATTGTTTGTGTTGTCTCTTTCAGGGAGAGCGTCTCAGTCATGCTGTGGGTTGTGCATTCGCCGCCTGTCTGGAGCGGAAACAGAAGCGGGAGAAGGAGTGCGGGGTCACAGCAACCTTTGACGCCAACAGAACCACTTTCACCCGTGAGGGCTCCTTTCGTGTTACTACGGCAACAGAGGCGGCAGAGCGGGAGGAAGTCATGAGGCAGCTACAGGATGCTAAAAAAGGTTTGTAAATAGAATAATTTAACCAGAACATGTAAAAATGGTATTTTTTATCTATACTCCGACTTCCAGCTGATGCCATCACTTCCTCCGTTCGTTGTTCCCTCGTTGCCTGAACATCGCCTTTCTTTACTCTTAGAAGCAGATGTGAACATTGTTGGGAACTCGGCCACAAGTGGGACAAACTCAGCACATCAGACGGGAGGCTCACCATCACCCACGTCCTCCCCGCCTTCCTCTGTGTTGGCCCTGGGCCCCCAGGCGATCCCACGCAGACATGCACCAGCCGATGCTATCGCCCGACAGGGCTCCTTCAGAGGCTTCCCGGCGCTTAGTCAGAAGACCTCTCCCTTCAAACGACAGCTGTCACTGCGCATGAACGAGCTGCCCTCCACCATGCAGCGCAAGTCTGACTTCCCCATCAAGAACACAGGTGAGTTTGGGATCTTGACCAGCTGTCCATTTCCCCCAAAGATGAACGAAAACCAGAAACACAGAGTGTCCAGTGCTTGTTGTTTTGTTTTTTTCTTTTTTTTTCTCTCTTTTTTTTTCATTTTAAAGGAGAGCTGTTATGCTCATTTTCAAGTCTTTCATTTTGATTTTGGAATCCTAAAGAGCCACTAAACACAATTGACTGAACAGTGAAGGGCAGCACGGTGGCATAGTGGTTAGCACTGTCGCCTCATAGCAAGAAGGTCCTGGGTTTGATTCCCGGCTGGGGGAGGACCTTTCTATGTAGAGTGGAGTTTGCATGTTCTCTCCGTGTCTGCATGGGTGCTCCGGTTTCCCCCCACTGTCAAAAACATGTACGTTAAACAAACACAAAACTGTGACTCGCGCCCTCTCTCTTCCTTCAATTTTCTGCGTTCTCTCAAAACAGTCTGTGTAGTTTCCTCCTCCTCCTTTCTCTCATGTGCGCCTCCTCACTCCACTGTACTCACAGCCCTTTTACTGTCACAAAATAAACACAGCTAGGACACTGATGCAATGTCACTTACAGCTCACGCTTCTCTCTCTAAAAACAGGACCAAGCAAGGTGCGGTCCTTTAGCAGCAGTTTAGCTGTTAATTGTTGAGGAAGTGAATAAATCCACAAGAACCAGGAATGTTATCAGCTTCTGTCTCTTGCTGGCCTCTTTAGGAAAGTTTGACAAAGTTAACTGTCCTTCATTCACCAGAAAAACAAACTCTGTTGGAGTCATCTCAAACAAACTGACAGTAATCCCTGAAGCTGAGAGCAGAGTGCAGTGGCGTCCTAGCAGAACGGGGAGGGGCCAGGCACAGCGCTGTGTGCATGAGCTGGCCTGCCCATATAAGGAAGTCCATCACACATTAACATCACTGTTAAAACTTTGTCAAAAAACACTTCCAAATGCACGAACCTCATTATGAGACACCTTGGCATCGTTTAACACGAGTATCCGACATTGTAACAACATTTATAGGTCAGAAGATGGAAAAGCATAACAGCTCTCCTCTAAATCACTGCAATCATTTGATTACTTTGACGTGAAAACTTCTCAGAGATTCCTTTGTACTTTCTTTAATGCAGTACTGACTTGTATATTCTCTTCTGTTTACTCTCCTCTGGTGTCTCTCCTTCAGTCCCTGAGGTGGAAGGAGAAGGTGACAGCATCAGTTCACTGTGCACACAGATCACCTCAGCTTTCAGTGTTCCTCCAGAGGACCCGTTCTCCTCGGCACCAATGCCCAAACCAGCTTCCTCCCCGCAGTCTCCTGTAGCACCAGGTAATGCCAGCGAAACCTCTCCCCCAATTTTTATTATCTAATATGTGTAACTGAGAATTCAGGCTTTAATAAAGTCAACGGGTCCAGCATAGCTGCGTGCAGTGTGACATGTTCTCAATATTTTTGCTTCTCTCTTTTTAACTGTTCCAGTAAATGAGTTCATAGTTCTAAAGTTAGCATTATTTAAAACTAACTAACAGAAAAAATTCAAGCTTGAAAGCTGAAACAGTTTTTAGCTTCTTTCCCTTTAAAAATGAAAGTTTCACTTAATTTAGAGTGACTGTAAGGAAGTTTTTTTTTTGCATTTACCAGGCAAACCTTCCTCACTCATTAATGGAGTGAGGAAGGTTTGCCTGTGTGTGTGCTTCCTCACTCGTTAATGGAGCGAGGAAGCGCACACTAATAGTGAGGATGTTTTCTGCAGGAGGCTGCCAGAACTTATCTGCAGCCAACGTTTCTGTCCAACAGTCTCATTCATTGCCCACATTTTGGCTGAACTGCCTCATCGTCCTGCTCTTCAGGAAATTGAAGCCTTCAGTGATGAGTGTGTTGCATGCGGAACGTGTGCCTGCTCATGTTTTCTCATAACTACATTTTTAACAGTTACTTAATATGTTTGATTAACACTGCTAATTAACTGCGCTGTAATACTGTGCATGCTCCATGCCACGTGACACACACAAGCCCGCTTGTACTAGCTCCTCTTTCTTGTCTGCTGTAGTGAATGGCACAGCTCCCGCCTTCTCTGTTCCTGTTGCTGCTACTTCTAACCCCCCAGTTCTGCCCCCTGCTCTGCCCGCTCGAGACACTAACCCCTGGGCTAAGACCCCAGCAGGTGCGCCGACCGCAGCACAATCAGGTAAGCAGCTCTTCAAAGAGGTCACGTTCACGTTTGCGTGTAACAGGGTGCACTTACAGCTAAATGACAAATGAGTGAAAGTTACACTACGTGTGTGTGTGTGGGAGTTATCTTTAGTTGCACATCCTCTCCGTGTGTTGTTAGTTTCTTTGTTTTGGTAGCGGGGACGGCAACGTGTTGATGTTAGTTCATGTGAACCCCTCCCATCGGAACCTTTGGCCCCACCCCCTTTATAAAACGCAACAGCAAGTGAGGAGCAGCTGAGCATATTTTAATATTAAACCCAGACCTGGCTAGCCTTACAGACAGACCAGTGGGAAGGCTAACGTCACAAGCTGTTCAATAATCACATAAATGTTGTTGTATTGTGTTGTGATATTAGCTATTTACGTCAGTTTTAGTGCTTTTGTCCAGGTTATTGTTTTTT
>JAQLOL010000007.1:7517350-7534028 GCA_029783665.1 Naso thynnoides | reverse complement strand
CGTCAGCCCGTTCATCAAACCCCCACAGCCCACCGCGGTGAACCCTGCTCCCCTCCAGCCATCCAATGGCAGCGTGACCTTCAACGGGGCAGACAGTTGGGCGGCTCCATCACAACTTGCTAACCCATCCTCCCCAGCCACCCAGCCGCCCCCACAGCCGCAGGAAGATGCCTTTGAGGCCCAGTGGGCAGCCCTAGAGAGCCGCTCGCGCCAGCGCACTACACCCTCCCCAACAAATCCCTTCTCGTCTGAGCTGCACAAGACCTTCGAGATCCAGCTCTGAGGACTGTCCGAGTGAGAAAAGACTTGACACTAAGGAGCGAGCGGAGGAGTGATCGACTGAAGAAGAGAGGGGAAAATCCTCCCGTCTCTCTCCATCTGGGTTTCAGCGGACACGCTCAGCAAGGCCGAAAAGAGCTGGGAAACGATGGAGAGCAACGGGTGAATCAGCAGGGAGCAGAACTCTGCACGGCAGTGAGGGAAAAAAAACAAAACAGTTTGCTGGTAACAAGGCTGCAGCTCCCCAGGCTTTCATTAGCATCGTCAGTCTTTTTTTGTTTGTTCTGTGGAGAGCACGGTTGTCATTACCCTGTGGAGCATCTGTGCGGCGCCACACCAACGCAGGTGTGGTCGCTCCGTTCCCTGCCAGCCTGTGCTTGGTACGGCTCCCAGCGCCCCCTGTTGGCAGGACGAGACTCCCCTCACCTGCCAGAGGAACTGCAGCACTGCGAGAACTCAGCTTCCAGATGAGAAGTTGTCATTATTAACTTCCCAATCAAAAGAATAAAGTGAGACAATGCCAAAATCTTTATTTTTATGCATTAAGTATATTTTAAATAGCTTTGGAGTCTAACAGAAGAGTTGTAAGTAATCGTGCCAAAGGCACAGGCTAGCTACAATGACACAAGTTCTTGTTGGTGTATACAAGAAATGACCATATATATTATACATAAATATAAATATATCTATAAAGAATCTATACTGTACACACAGCTCACAGCAGTGCTAATTTTTATTAATGTGATGTAAAGAGATTTTGTGAAGGGACAGCTGCTTTACTTTTGTGTTCGTTTTAATGTTTATTTTTGAAGAAAAATCTTTATTTCCGTCTGTTGCATCCTGTGATTGGATGCAAAGCATCTCACTGTAAATAGGGTGTCATTGCAGCAACAATCAATGTGGACCTAGCGATGGTGGTGGTGCCCAGCTGGTTGCCTCTCTTACATGGTTCAGTTTTTATTAGTTTGCTTCTTCTGTCCTCATTGTCATTCTTTTTTTTTCTTTTTTTTTTTTGTGGTTATAATCTTGTTTTATTATTTAACACAGTAGTATGAGAAATGTCCTATTTCTCCACCTCTTATATTATTTTTTTAAGTAGTTGATTTTTAAATTTTTATTTTGCACAAGCACTAAAGTAGATGATTTGACCTCACAGGTGACTTTGATCAGCATGGGTTAGTCAGTTGTGGTGCTGCAGTGGCTGAGAGGCTGCGCGCTTGCCTGCCTCGGTCTGACAGTCAGCGGAAAGCTACAGGGAGATAAAAACGGCTTCATCTCTCGCTGTCTGATTTCTCTCTGTCATGTTTTTATTTTTCTAAATCAAACCTGTGAATATGATCTATTATCTGATCTATTTTTCCATTTTGTAAGTATGTCATTACTTTATTTCACTTCTTCGGTTGAAGCTAAAACGTTGAATAAATTGATGGTGGTAGAGGATAAAGTGGTCTGAGTTCTTGAGTGAATACAGTCATGGTTTGAACTTATACAACTTACAGAGAAATCTGTGCACATTTATAATTAAACAAACCAAAAGTATTAAGAGCTGAATCAATCACTCACTTCAGTGGTCAACTGTTTTTATGTTTCCTAACAAAAATGACAAATATTCAATGGTTCCAGCTTCTCAGGTGTGAGGAATTGCAACTTCTTTATGACTGTAAACTTAATATTATTTGTTTTTGGACTCTTGTCAGTCAAAATCAGCCATTTGAAGATGTACCCTGGGACTTGCATAACTTTTATTGGCATTTAAATTATTTGTTTTATCTAGTAGATTAAACATGAATTAATGGTTAAAAAAAAAAGTCACATCATATATAACAAAAGTAAGGGTGCATTTCATCCCAAGTACAAGTACGTTAGTAAGCACTGAACTGAAGGAAAAGCATTTAAAGCAGGGACCAGGAAATGTTACAGCTGATTATTTCCATCTCCAGTTGTCAATATTAATAATTTATATCTTTGCTCTTAAACATCACAAAACCCCAAAGCATGTAGGATGCAGTCAGTTAGGAAATTTGCAGACAAACGAGATAAAAAACAGTTTTGTAGGACCAAATGTCTGTGCAGCAGTGATCCTGTTGCATTAGTCCGTTCTGTTGTTATTCCATCCTTCCAGGAGGGGGCGCTGGCGCGGAGAGCCGCGCGTTGCTGCCGCAGCGTCCTTATAAATAGAGCCCGGAAGACGTGGTAAAGTTCTGCAAGGCAAAGCAAGTGTGCATGTGTGTGAAACTGGCGTTGTGTTGGTTAAAAAACGTAAAGGTAAGGCTCGGCTTTAAATATGAATATATATAAAAGTGCTGCACTGCTGTTATGCGGTTGTGTTAACGTCCAATTTCAGCGCAGGGACGCTGTACAACCTGCAGAGGTGACGAGCTAGCATGTTAGCTAGCTTATGTGGCTAACCTGTATAACGGTTTATCTTTGGCTTAATTAGAAATGTCGTTTAGAATTATGGTATAGACTAACGCTCGCCAGCTTTGCCCTTAAAACAAACTTAACTTTGAAGAAATGATGTTTGTGGAGAAAATGTGCCTCAGAAAACGTTCACGTCGAGGCTAGCAGAAGTTTGAACTGACTGCTAATGTTAGCTGCTCCGTGAGAGGCTGGCGTTTGTTTTAACGCTCTGAAATGACAGCAGATATAAAAGCTTGGTGTTTATTGTAAATAATTATGAACTTTTTTTTAAAGCAGTGTTGTCAACTTTTTTTTTTTCAAATAGCATAACGTAGATTGCGTTCGCGAAACGACCATTAGTGCGCTAGCTAGCGTAGTAGCTAATGGGACACAACTTGACCTGAAATCAGTGTTTGACTCATTTCTGTGACTGAGTTACCGCTTGTGCCACTGACTTCATCACGTACTTTACTTATCAGCTGCAGATAAATGATTTTGTTAACTCAAGGCAAACATGGAGCCTCTTCAATTTTTACAGTAGATGTGGTCAAAGGTTTTGACAGATGTGAGTTACAGAATTAAATCTTGAGTGTCTGAGGCTTTTCTGTCTGCAACACTAGACACATCTCACCTGGGTGATTCTTTTTTAACAGATCACAACTTTCAGAAAGAGGGAGTTAACTTTATTATCTGCATTTGACCCTTCCTGTTCAGAGTTAACCTTAACCTCACACACTAGGAGCAGTGAGCTGCCACGGCACAGTGTCCAGGGACCAGCTCCAGATCTTTGCCCTGACACGCGTGTCTTTGACGGTGGGAGGAAACCCCATTCAGGCAAACTCCACACAGCGAGGACCCGGATTTGAACCCGGGACCTTCTTGCTGTGAGGGCAACAGTGTTGATCACTACATGCTGTCGGTTTTGAGTGCAAAAATCAGCAAAAATAATCAAAAGCACAAAAGTGTGAATTAAAAACGCTCACGCTGACAATATCTAACATTTCTCTTCAAATGAACAGAATCTGAGGTAACTCTGGTCTGATAAGGGTGAATGTGGCTCAAGTTTCCAGGCACTGACTTGTAGATAAGGGTCTGTAAATGAACTCTGACTTTAAAGTAGAGTGCTGCCTCGCTGCTAACAGTTTATTTGCAGTTGGACGATACCAAATGCAGGTAAACTTTTATAAAAGGAGAACCTGCCAGCGTTGTTTTTCTTTGTTCCAGAGAGATGCAGCAGCTGCCCAGATCACAGAAGCAGAGCCGGGTTTTTATGGGATCCCACTGACTCAGAACATGCAGATCAGACACTGAAGCCCAGCTGGCTCTGTGTGATTTTTGGGCTCCGGGTTTGCACTTCTCAGCCAGCTGAAGATCACTACAGGACGGCATGTCTCAGCGAGGACCTCTAACTGCCGTCATAACGACAGTATTGGGGGCGACCTTAGGAGGGCTGTTGATATGGCGAGTTTATCGGACAAAAAGGAAGAGGCTGCCTTCCATCCAGAAGGTGGCTGATCCCGCAGGAGCTCCCTGTCCCGTGGAAGAGGCGTTTACGGCCGTGGAGTGTCAATACAACCAACAGCCTCATGTTGAGGAGAAAGAGTTTAAGGCTGTGGAGTGTCAAACCACACAACTGCCCCCGCCCGTGCACATCCCATCTCCTGAACAGCTGCTGGGGGTGAAACCAGTGATGGTGAGCTCTGAAGAGGAGTGGCAGCAGCTGTGGCCGCTGATGCAGAAGGAGCTGTCAGTCTTCCCCGTGCTGGGGATTGACTGTGAATGGGTAAAGACAGACGCCGTAAGAAATGACTTTTGCATGTTTTTATATTTGAAAGGAGAAAAATCCACCCTGAGTGATTTACCACTGGACCTTGTGTCCAAGTTTTACTTGTTCCTGTTGGTAACTGGCTTCATGTAGACATCGTCAAATCACACCGATATTCTCAGCTAATGAAGAATGAAGCTCGACCGGGCAGATGCAGTTGGTTGGTGAAAAGAAAATCAATCAGCAATTTATCTTCCCAAATTGGCGTTTTCACCATTTTGCAACTATCAATTAGAGGTGGGGGAAAAAATTGATGCTGTGTAATGTCACAATATTTCGCGTGACAATGTTATATTGATTCATAGACACCAATAACTTGATCTAATTAGATAAAATAGATGATCATGACCAAATTTTACCTCAGGAAAATGACTTGCTGTTGAAAAGGGTGAAATAAAATCACAATATATGATATTGCGATACTCATTGCAGTATGGTGACAATATTGTTTCGTGACTCGAGTATGGTGATAATATATCGTGGGGCCTCTGGCAATACCCAGCCCTACTGTTAATCAACTTTTAATCAAAAAGCCTAAATTTGCAAAAAGTGATCAACAGGTTAGAAAAATATTGACACTCTTGCTGTGCTTCAAGATGCCCGAATCAACAGAATGTCAAACCGGAGCTTCCCGCGAAAATCACATGACAATCATGTTGGGTGCAAAAGTAAATCATAAACAACTCCTCAAATGTATTTAATATTCAGTTTGATAATGTTTATTAGTGTAAGATTATCCGAGGGGTGGAATTTTCCTCTAACATTCCTCCTTTAACATTTCAAATCAATGTTTTTATTCTGACGAGGTTGCCACTTCCTGTCGCAGGTCTCCGTGAAGGGCCGAGCCTCTGCGGTCTCTCTGTTACAAATGGCCACATATTCGGGTCTGTGTGTTCTGGTGAGGCTGCTGATGTTTCGTGGCGGCCAGCAGCCGTTTCCTCTCAGCTTCATAGAAGTCCTCCGAGACCCGCATGTTTTAAAAGTTGGCGTCGGCTGCTATGAAGACGGACGGCGTCTGACGCGTGACTACGGTCTGTCGCTGTCGTGTACGGTTGACCTGCGCTACCTTGCCTTAAGACAAAGGTGATGTATGTTTGTTGCCGTTTGATGCCGGTGTTCTCAACGAGCAGAACGCCGTTCTCCATGTTTATGTTCGTCACATTGTGATGTATGTAAACTGCAAGTGATCCTGTCTGCTTTTTCAGGCTTGCTACAGTGAATAATGGTCTGAGTCTGAAGTCTCTGGCAGCTGATCTGTTGAACATTTCTCTGGATAAATCTCTGGAGCTTCGCTGCAGCGACTGGGAGGCAGATGAACTGACGCTGGAGCAGGTGAGGATTCATTTTTTAGATGTTTTTCAGTAAAATAAATGAGGAATTTGAGATATGATAAAGTTGCTCATTGGAAGGAGCTGTTTTGTCTGTCCCTGGTTCTGGAATTTGAATTTATTCTTTTTAGACACTTTTTTGGTGTCTCTCAGTATTCAGCTGCAATTCTTCCACAGCTTGGATGGACAAGAAGCTCTTCTTTGAGCTCATAAGCACAAAAGCTAAATGCCTGCACGCCATATATTTTCCTCCCCTCATTAAAAGTTAAAACATCATTAGCCTGGCTTTCAGAAACGCTCTGATTTGTTCCCTCTAGATGACTTACGCTGCCAGAGATGCCCAAGTGTCCGTCGCTCTCTTCCTCCGTCTCCTCGGCCTCCTCTCTGAAGCCGGTCCCGCCTCTTCCAGCGGGAGCTCATACTCTGAGTTGGCTGCCCGCTGCCAGGGCCTGGTGGACGTGCCCTTCAGGGGCCGAGGAGACGGAGAGGACAGAACTGCGGACGGTGAGAGGAGGCGAAAGACGCGGAAACAGCCCGCTTATGAAAGCCCAGAGTCTGGAGATCAGCAAGTCCCAGACCCTCGAAAGAATAACAAGAGGAAGCCGCTGGGTGTGGGCTATTCTGCCCGGTGAGGATGGACGAGATGGAGGAGTTTGACACAGAGATTAATTTTCTTATATTTATTGTCTGGCAGGTTTTGACCCTGCAGAATGAAAATTTAAAAAATGCTCAATGCCAGTTTCTTACTCTTCATTTTTAACTGAATGTTATTTTATAAACATTTCACTGAATGCATTAACACTTTGCTACAGAAAAAAACTAACTGATGCATTCTCTCTCTCTCTCTCTCTCTCTCTCTCTCTGTCTCTCTCTCTGTTGCAGGAAGTCTCCTCTCTATGATAACTGCTTCCTCCACGCTCCAGATAACCAGCCTCTGTGTACCTGTGACAAGAAGAAAGCCAAATGGTACCTGGATAAAGGAATTGGAGGTACACCTGATAACTCACACATGTGAACTTTTAAACACGGTGTCCTGTTTCTGTGAGCTACAACTGTTTATTTGGAAAACCTCCCCCATTCATTCAATAAGAAAAAAACTTATGTTAACCTGCATGTAATAGCTTGCACATGTGGTGTGTGTTCGCACCTCCTGCTTGAAGTCAGTCGCTACATTTACATGCACAGTTGAGTCGAGCTGCAGTTAAAGCTCAATTAAACAATTAAATTGGACTTCTGTTCTTGTCCCAGTATATGCAGCGCTGAGGGAGAATGGATTTATTGTCCGACTCTGTTGCGGTAGGTGGTGATATGCCCCGTTCAGCTGGTTGCTACCTTTTTCAGTTAGCCAAGTAAGCTACAAACAAGTTAGCAAGCGGCTAGCGAAATCTATGTCGAACGGTGAAAACATGGACAGCCTTACAGCGCTGTATGCTTTGTATCTGCACTTTACTTTTGGCACAGATTCGATGCACACTTCCCCTCGTGCTTAAGGGATTTTGGGGTTTTTCCTCCACTTTCTTCTACAAATTTATGCTGAGTTCCAGGTCAAAGACGCCACAGGGACTATCGATAATGCATGGATTGCTTAGAGCAGACTGGGTCTGGTTGGTGTAAACATGCAGGGGAAATTCAGCTTCCAATCACATTGTCTGGGTGTGTTAGCTCGACTTAGAGAAATTTGATTTTGTCCGATTTCAGTCAGACTAACATGTTCACATGCATATTAAAAGTCTGTTTTTTGCCAGACTGACGCAATAAATAGATTTTTTTTCAAACATTGTGTTAATGTGTTGGGTTTTGTTTTTTATTTTGTTTGGGTTTTTTTTTGACCACAGCAACTGGATTTAGTCACAAAGGGCCTCAAAAACACTTCACACCACATGGCTGCCTCAGACAAACAGCAGTGAGACGTGTATACACAGCGTGACCAAGATTAAAGTTGCTTGTTGTAGCTTTAAATTTACTGTCACCTCACTTTCAGTCTTAGGAAATGAGAGCGTTAATCCAGTATTTTCCACTGGATTTTGAAAAACTGGGGGTGAACCCTGGACCTTCTAGGAACTCCAAAGAAAATTTTGTACATTTTAAAATAAAACGCATCAATCATGATGCACTTCAAAAGCAAAATGAGGAGGCAAAGTCTATTACAAACTTCCTGCTCCTGTGAACAGTTCTGCTTTTCATTTATATCATTGCAGACAAGTTGCCTAACTTTTTATGATGGACATGAATAATGACATTTTTTCTTTCATTATTTTTTTAAAGAAAAATGTTCTAGCTTCTTAATGTGAGGATTTGCTGCTTGTTTTTTCCCCCATCATTTATGACAGTTAATGATGCTGCTTCACTGCAGTAAAACGTCTCGAAACGCGTCTTGTAAAGATGCGTCGTTACTCCCCACCTTTGACATTTGTATCCCTAAAGATGTGATTTTCTTGTTACCTTTGTTTGTGACTCAGTGCTCCAGAGTGAAGATCCTTTCGTAGTGAGGCTGCTGTTTGAGCCGTCAGGACGCCCCGACTCCCAACAGGACTATTATCTAACTGCTAAGGAGAATCTGTGTGTGGTCTGCGGCAAAGCAGATTCCTACATCAGGTTTGTTTTTTACCTGCATTTAATTCGTCTGAAATGAAGGAAAATCTTCTCTGTCGGCTTTCTGTTTAAGCAAATCTGCAAATGTCTGTTATAGACTTTGGATGCAGCGATTATGTTCATGTGTCCTCGTGCTTAAACCAGTGCTTTCTATTTTGCTTTTTAAATGACTTAAAATGATCTGAATACTTGTCATTATATATTAAGTCACTTGCGTAAGTGTTTCAGAACTACATCAGAAAATATATTTACAAAATTCAGTCCCATTAGGTGTGTTACAGGGTTTGTAGTTGCAGACAGTTCTATAAAAGCTCATTAAATTTTAAACTGTCACATTTGTTGAAAGGGGAATATTTAATTATGAAGTGGCCATCACATGACATATTAAATTACCTTGTATTTTCCTTCGCTCCCACAGGAAAAACATTGTGCCACACGAGTACAGGCGACATTTTCCCACCGAGATGAAGGACCACAACTCCCACGACATCCTGCTGCTCTGCACCAGCTGCCACGCTGCCTCCAACGTGCACGACAGCTTCCTGAAGCAGCAGCTGGCCGAGGAGTTTTCTGCCCCTCAGGGCTGCGAGGAGGGGGTTCGCTTGCTGGAGGACTCGGACCGACGGCGGGTACGTTCTGCAGCTCGGGCTCTTCTCACCGCCGGAGAGGGACTACCGGAGCAGCGACGGGAGGAGCTGCAGACTTTGCTCAAGAGCTTCCTCAACATGAACGAGGAGCAGGAGCTCACGGACGAGGTGCTGCAGCAGGCTGCCAGTTTGGAGACGAGGTGAGTTCAAACTCGACTCCAACAGAACAAAATGTCATTTTCAGTCCCATCGGTGTCCCACGAGAGTTTAAAATAAAGTTTTATTCTCCTGAACTAAACAAACACCTTAGAAACACAAAAGATTGCCAACCAAAAAACCTACTCAACAAATTAGAAGTGTGAATCTTCACCGGCCTCACGATTCGATTCCCTATACCTGTCAATGATTTGAATGCAAAATGATTCATGATGCATCTGCGATGTGTTGCATCCTTAATTTTCTGTCTTACTGCACAGTGCACGACTACGTTTTTCATCAGTTAAGGGAAGCTAAGCCTTACAAGGTTATTTACAATTATATACGACGTTCTTCAGCGTTATTATGACAACCGGTGTGTTCCTGAGAGGTGGAGCTTGTAACTGACGTAACTGTTAGCTGGAGACAATCTGTCAAAAAATACAAAAGACGCTTGTTTTAAAAGATGTGAAACTCGCCAAATGTTCAGTGGTGACCTCATGTTCCGACACTAAAACATGAAGCTAGATATGGATGTATAACCCAAAAGTGGCTCTTTCAGCTGCCTTAAGAAACAAAAAGCTGTTTCTGGGTTATATATGCGTGTCTCCCTTTGTGTTTTTGTGTTTGCACATGAGAGGACACCGCTAAACATTCAGCAAGTTTCAAATATATCAATATCGGCAATTGCCTGTGGATTGGCTGATGGTGGCTGGTTAGAAACTTTGGACATATTGCTCAGCCCTAGTACTTGCCAACAAGGATCCCAGCATTCCCAGTGTTATCAGAACTGGAATGTGTATCTCTGGCGTCTGAACTGAAGAGAGCTGCAATTACATTGAAAGTGAACGTGTGTGTGTCCTGACAATTAGCTGGTAGCAGCAGCTCAACACAAGTGAAGTCGTTAACTCCGCTGTGTTCTTAAAATCAGAAGACTCAGTGTTATCTTAGCATTGCTAACAGCATGAGCTAATCCAGCTGACAGCACACTCACACTGCGATCTCTTTTTGGTCACTTAGCTGTTGTCAGTATTGACTGCACACGTTAGTGGATATTAGCATTAGGGTAAATTTTATATTCTGATGCTTAATATTTGCTCCCTCATCCAGATGAAGATCTGAAAGTATTTTGTGAGTCTGTTGTTTTGCGAAGTCGGCAAACTCTCGGTTGTGAATCTTCCACATCCCCGTTGCGCTCAATCTTATAATCGAGAAATTTCCACAACGCTCAACAAATGCGTATCCAAGACAAATATTTGAGTCTAGCTCTTGTCTTTATCGAGCTGTTTCAGTGATTTTTTCAAGTGTATTGCAGAGTCTCTGCTCCCCCTCTGACTGCTACTTTTTCCCTTGAAGGATTTTCAATGAGGCGTACGTGCCTCACGGTCTGAAGGTGGTGCAAGCTCATGCAGAACAGGGCCTGAAGGGCCTGATGGACCTGGAGCGTCGCTGGAGGCAGCACTTCCTCACCACAATGCAGCCGCGACACCTCCCTCCCCTCTGGTCCGTCGACCACAACCACAGCAAGTTCCTCCGCAAATACGGAGAGAACCTGCCCGTCAAACTCAACTGACTGAGTCTCCACAAGGACCACAAGCAGCCACAGAGGACGGGAGATGTTTTCTCATCTGCCGCCCGGACTTGGAAACTTCAACAGCCACTCTGTTCATTTATCACGCCAAATTACTTTCAAAGTGAGCAGATGAATGAAGTCCACCAGCCGGGGCTGAAGTGTAACCAGCATGTGGTGGCTGGTAAGTTACCACTGCGGTGTGAACGGTGTCGTGATGAGTGTGAGTGAACACACTCGATCTGCGATGGACGAAGATGTTTCCCTGCTTCCGCTGACGCATGCACAAGGAGCGACGGTGAGATGCTGCTCTGTTTTCACCCGAATGAACTTAACGAACTTGAGCAAAGACTCCACTTATAGAGGAAATCAAGCACTGAATCATGAAAAACACTAAATCCACGACGCCATGGTGGACAACATGAGATTGCATATGGCTACTTTTTTAAAAAAAAAAATCATGAAATATGTGAAATTATTTATGAAAAAGTTAATATGGAAATTTAGGAACAGATTTTTAGTAAAAGCTACAGCCTGCTCTTAAATTTCATCTTACATTTGACAAATATACCCCACCCCCACCCCCCCGCAGGTTTGCAGCTTTTACCTCCGTCAGTCTGACCATAAGAGAGTTGCTTTGCGGAGAGAGGGTCGTTTTAACATGACTCTAGTCATCTGTGTTTGCGTTCAGTCTGTTGTCTGTTTTAAGTCAATAGATGGATGAGTTTCCCAGAGGCATCTTGAAATCAAACTTCTCTTTTGCTCTGTTCATTCTGTAAAAGATTAGTTTGGTCCTCAGGTCCTTTTGGGCCTGAATGTTTGGTTTTGTTTCTGCAGGGGGAGACAAATACTAACACAGCAAAGTTGGCTGGTTTATTTGATCAATTAAATTCTTGGTGTTTTATGTTTTGCTGCTAATTCTCCAGATGTTTGGGTCACCTCCATGGCTCATGTTTTAATGTGCCTCTTAATCCCCCAAACCTGACTGGCGGCTCAGCAGCAGGACATGACCTCATTTCAATTGACAGCTGTTTCACTACGACGTCGTTTTCCAGAATCCAAAGCACAGTGAAGAAAACGTGCCAACTCGAATGTGATCTTGAGAATAACCTTAAAACTAAACCCCCTCTCTGCAAGGCAGATTTATCTTTTTGAACGTGATAAATTTATATTAATACAGCTCCTTTTGTCTTTAATTGTAGTTTCCTTAATAAATGAATAAATTGTGCAATGATTGTGAATGATACAAAAAAATAAAATTCATGTTTGTATTAATCTGTGAGTTTTGCATATATATACACACACACACACCTCTCACTGTTTTTCCTTTTTATTTCTTACAAAATCACAGTTTAATAAATAGTCTGTAAAAATGAGTACAAAAGCGGTTTTCTTAACATTTCATATATGAATCACTCGCAACTTTCAGGTCGAAGGAGTCGTCAGTTGGATTTTTTTTTTTTTTGTCAGGAATGACATTTTTTTTTTTACAATCTAGTTTTGCTGAATTAAGGCCTCTTGATTTTGGCATCAGAACAATCTGTCAGTCAAATGTTTTTGTATCTGAAGTTGAATTGGTGTGGAGTTATGAGCTCCCCTGGTTTCACAGTTCAGTCAGAAAAACAATAAATTATAAAACACATTTACAAATAAATACCCAAATGGCTCAACATGCAGATGTAGTCCCTTTTTCCTAAAATTAGACAAAACTAAGCACATTTCTCATGGGCAGCGTTGGACACTGCAGACATAATGCAACAATAACATGGCACATGAGGCTGCTTCATTGAAAGGGACTCCACCAAAACTCGACGCGAGATTTTATTTTCTTTCACTTTTAAGCGTCTTTGAAGTGTTAAAGGTGAGAAATATTGCAAAGTGTTTGGAAATATTTCTCAAAAATAACGTTAATTTGGTGGAACTTCCCCTTTAAAGAAGATTTTGTGGTGATAAGGAGTGCAATCCTGTGTTGTGAAAGACACTCTGACATCTTTACTGCATTACAGTGAAACCTCTGAGGGTGGAAACACCTGAAGATTTCATGTTGTCAGACTCATATGCTCCTTTTTATTTGGTCACAGACTGATTAGTAGAAACACACTGAGGCAAGTGTGCAGATTTCTTCTCTACAATTAAGACAAAAGTTGATAACCATAACCTCCTATAGCCTGTGTGGAGTATGAAGCTAACGTTACCGCCAATCGCTGGTTAGCTTAGCATAGCATTGAGACAGGAAACAATAACCAGCATCTATGGAAAGGTAGCAAAATCCACCAACCAGCTCATTAATTAACAGGCTGTATTGCCTTTGATTCACCCATTGAAAAACTGAAGTATGTGCCTGAATATTTCTTTAAGTTGTGCGTGCCTGTGCGGTTGCTAAGCAGCTAAGGCTATGTCCACACATACAGGCCTACAAATGTGAGAAACTAATTTTTTTTTCTCTCTCTCTCCGTTTGAAGAAAAAAACAAAAAAAAAATCCTGTCCACACCAGAATTGTTTCTTAATATTTCTGCGTCCAGGACGATTCGGAAACAGTTGAAATCACCCGCATAAGCTTATCCGGCCAGTAGGTGGCAGTAATGTGTAATCAGTCTGTCTGGTTAAACACCATAGAAGAGTATCGTCCTCCAATACCTCCGTTTTCAGGGACCCAAAAAAGCAAAATGCAGAGAAAAAAAACAGATTTTTTAAAATATCCATACACGGCACTGAAAACTGAGGTTTTGGGAAACACCTTCAAAGGTGGAGATTTTTAAAAACTCAATTCTGTTCGTATTCATGGGGACAGCTAAAACGGAGGTTTCCGGAACACTGACATCATTACCTCAACTTGCGCATGACAGTTTTTGTTTATATGTATTGAGCATGCCCAATAAATTCAAGATGGCGGGCAGCGAATTTGTTTATGTCTGCTCAGTACCGTTAGGTCAAGAAAAACTTAGCTTCATCATTATACGGCAGCGCAGAGGTAAATCAATATATCACACTCAATAGATTTTACTTCACCACTTAGTACACAGCATGAAGAACACCACAAACGTTGATTCTGAACCATTATACGGGCATTTTCAGTCATTTCTGCATCGTCACTGGGACGGATGAATATTCATAAACACCTCCCGTGTGGAGAGAATTTTTTTTTGCAAACAAAGGGGGAAAAAATCAATCTAAAAAAAAAAAAAATCTGTATATGTGTGTATGTAGCCCGAGTTTATTGACAATTTAAACTTGCAATTACCATTTTTTCTTCTTTTTTTGCCAGATGGTGGCAGCAAAAACGAGTTGTCGAGACAAGCAGCGAACTAAATAGCAAACACTTGCCAAAATGCACAGTATGTGATTTCTGCCTCTCGAGGTCTCTCTACAGACGTTTAATGACCTCATGAAGCAACATAGGATCATAGGATTTGTTCACAGATGAAGTAGCATTACTGTATTAAAGTTTTAGTCACGATACGTTCAGTCACTCTTGCCAACTTCCTCATTCTCTTACTGGTGTTATCCCGGAAGTTAGCAACAGGAGACAAAATGAAACACACTGTTTGCTTGAATAAAACGACAGATAATGCCAATACAGTACTTCAGAAAATACATAACGGAGATATAGTTTGTGGACATTTTAATGTGCTAGTATGTGGATTTTTCTCATCTTTGGACAGCCGGGTTAGCTGTTTCTCATCCCTTTGCTTAGCTAAGCTACTTGGCTGCTAGCTTTAGCGTTGTATTTAGCATACAGATGTGAGAGTGGTATCAGAGTGGATTTCCCAAAATAGAGTACTCCTCGATGAATCCCCCAGCGTGTGTCCACCCATACTACTGCAGAGGGTTTCAACACTAAATTACTGCATATTATAACTCCTTTTGTTCATTCCAACAAAAGATAATTTTACTTATAAAAATGACAATCAATTCAGGAAACGAGTAGGACTGCTTGATTTTGCCCAAATTCTCTGGAAGTTTTTCTTTTCTATTCTTTTCTTTTTGAAGGGACTTTAACATTTCAGAACACCAGATGTTACAGTAGCCTATTTAACATATCACATCAATTATATTTTCTTTGCCGATTTCATTTCCTTAAAGGTACACTGAATTAACAATAAGGCATATTCTAAACTTTTCCAATTTGCAAGTCAAACCTTGACCCCTAGCATTAACTCCAAAAGCTATATTTTGAAGCACATATATTACAAAAATTAGAGACATTTTGCAGCTTTAACATTTTGACCTTCACGGCAAAATCCATCCACAAAGAATATTTTGCACAAGTTCATAAGGGAGAGTTTTACAACTGATGCAAATGACCTCAACTCTGTCATGTATTTCCACATGAGCAGAGTTTGCATTTTCACACAAACCAGTAAGATTGTCACATAAACATAAGATGCTGCAAAATCATATTGCTCCACAATGGCTGCATGAAAATAAATCTGTCAAGCACTGCAGCCTTTGAACCGATAATTTCATACAGAAAAGAAATCTAAATGTGAAAATGCGAAGCAGATGATTCCTCTAGTTTTTGGTCAAAGGCTGCTTGATGATGCAGAGAGGCTCAAGTCACGTACAGTGTGTTGCGGAAAACAACTGCAGTTTTGGTGTGGGTTATTTTTTGTTTTGTTTTTTTGTTTTCTCAACTTGGATCGTTCATGCCAGTAAGTGACCCTAAAACCCTTGAAACATCTTAGAAACATAATTTCTCAACTACACTGGCTCGATGACAAAATAAGCGTCTCTCATTCCTGAAAAACGATCTTGGTTTTCATCCAATGACAGGCAAAGATCTCCCTCTTCCTCCTCACTGCACCACCACTGCTCCTAACAACCTTTACTCATTATTGCTTGCATGTTAATACATAAAGTGTGAGAAACCAGTCACGCCTCTGAAAACTACAAATATTTCACAGTCAGACTCCAGCATGAATACAAAATTCAACATCACAGCTGTTTGTGAAGCAGTCAGGAAACTCTTTGTGTAGGATTTTTGTACATGGGCGTGAAAATGTCCACTCTTTTCGGACACTTAGCAAACACTTTCCAAATAGAAAATTCATGTGTGCGCACAAGAATTCCACAGATCAAATTTGGACAGATTACGAAGTATCAAGATGTTTTCCTAACTTTAAAGCTGGGGTAGGCAGTTTATTTTTGGTGTCACTGGGCAAAAATCTCATAATAACCTTTAAGCATTTTGTAATTCAGGTGGTTTGAGAAAACACTAGACTTCTGCACCTCTCCTTGGTCATGCCTTCAGACTGTGACAAACATTTTCAGCCAAACAGGCGTCATTTCAGAGAGAGGGTGCGTTCCAATCCACTCTCACACAACACCCTTTCAAAATACCATATCTGGGTCCAAGCCCTGTCTTTTCAATATGCCGCAGCGCTAGCCTGGGTCCAGACCAGAGACTCCGCCCACTCCACTGAGTGAACTTGATTCTCTTGGTCTGGCATTGCAGTGTGAAACTGTGATTCTCCCGGCTGAAAAAGCAATTATCCAATAAGCACCGGGGGAGGGGAGCCACAGGAAGGACTAAGCCGTCTGTCGAGAAATATCCAACATTTCAACAGACAAAGCCGTGTTGCAAGACCAGAGTCTTTGATACGGGTTTTTAAAAAATGCCAAATTTAGCCTGTATGTTAAAAAGAAGTCTCTATCTGTCTGTTTGTGCCGATGCTTCACACAGCTCTGTCGTCGGTAGAGGCATCTGTCATCGGCAGTGAGAAGCAGGAAGTCGGTCCCGCTGTCCCATGTCTACTAACGATGATAATGTAATAAACATTTTTCAAGCGAAAAAATGTTTGTCTCCTTCCACGATGAATGGTGGGTCAGAATCTCAATCACAACACAACATACCAACATATGTGTGATTATTATACAGCTTTTGGAGACATTTTCGGATTT
>JAQLOL010000007.1:7499039-7511015 GCA_029783665.1 Naso thynnoides | reverse complement strand
AAGATCATCTAAAAGGTAAAGGTAAAGCAGCTTTATTTTCATTATACAATGAATTGTACAACAAAATTGCCGGGTTAGAATGAAGGGTTAGTTCTGAGTGGCTGTGACTGAGAGTGCCGCCACACTGGCCAACCTGACCTAATGTGCCTAACAGCAACACAGCAACACATATAGGAATACTTAAGTAGCTACGGGCAAAACCTAAAGACCAATTTAGCCTTTAGAAATCAAAGGGGTTTCCCTTATAACACCATAAGGGCATCCTTAAGGTGATTTAATTCAACTCATTTTATTCTAAGGCATCCTAAGAGATGAGACAAGGATTTAAAGGCAACCTTAGCCTACGAAGTTTTATTCAACCGGGCACTGAAGTCATAATGCGCAGACAGCAGTAGTGACCATAGCAGCAACAGCTGTGGAAACAGTGGAAAGAGTCTTAGAGGACTCAGATTTAAAGAAAAAAAAAAGAAAAAAAAAAAAAGCATTACTGAAGGATCAGACTTAATCCATGTTGAATTAATAGGCTTATTATGACTGAGGCTAGAGAGCTTCTTTGCAGTGTATCATATCCAGTGCGATCCTGAATAAGCCAACAAGCTGTTAAAGAGATAAAGGTCAGCTTTGAGCTCATATTTATCAGCCTACTAAAGGTGAATAGTTGACCTTTTAATAAAAAAACAAAAATCTTTCACTCCTACTCATCTTCACAAAAAACTATTTGTCAAATTTCTTTCAACTTCCAAATCCTCTTAAACTCAGTTAAGAAACACAGGTCCCTAAAAACGGATTCAAAGTAGCCCGTTAAGGCTTTTTACGGTTGTGGTACGGAGAGGCATGTTTTCAAATAATCCTAAACCATTTTCAATGCATTGCAGAGAAAAAAAAAATCTGTTTTCTTGGGATCATCCAGCATTATAGAACATGAGCCTGGGTTGCTGCTCTCTCACCTGTGCCTGCGCATTGCTGGTGTGAGCCTCTCCTCTCTCTGCTGCTCCACAGGACCAGCCAGCTGGCAGCCAGATAACAGTTTGGATGAGATCAAAGGATGGAGACAAGGGTGCATTTTAGAGTCATTAATAATACGTTTGCTGCATTTAACGAATAATCACCTCAAAGCTGCCATCTCTGTTTCCAGGCTGGAGCCAGTTCGGTTAAATCCACAGTGGAAATTATTTGGACTCATTACACAAATTTAAAATCTGTTTATCAACTCAGGTAATGTAATCATTAGACATAACTCTAAATATTATGGAAGAACTTACCATACTTAGAATTACCTAAGCGTACATAATGTATCTCTGAAACTGATGGGACTTGCAGTATAATGAATGGATTGTTTCATCACCTTGGTGCCGGTCTGCTGGCTCATCTGGATGGGGGCACCCTCGCTGATTGCTGGGGGCCCGGGAACCTGGACACCCTGAGCTGCAGGAGAGGGTGAATGGACATCGAGAGTAAACGTTTTACTCTCCACGACCAAGGCAGCTGTTGGCTCTGAAAAAGCAGACAATGACAATAATGACAGTGGGGATGATGATGATTGTTTTGCAGATCATAATAATTATGACAGTGATTACAGTGGTGGTGAAGGGTAAGAGCAATGATGAGGCAGGAACATTATTCGCTCTGTGTCATTTTTTTTAAATGAAACCCACTGTTTTGTGTGTGCTGTTGGACAGCAGAGTCCTCTCCTTCTGTGGAGAGACCAGCAGCTGTGGGATCAGGCTGCTGCTGAGGCACCGAGACGCTGGCGTGCAGAGGAGAGGGACTGCTGTGGAGAGAAGTGTCGACTGAGGACTGAGGGAGGGATACAGACGGCTGGACCTGGAGATGGGGAGCTGAGGCCTGGGCCTGGGGCAGAGGCTGGGAAACAGATGACTGGATTTGAACTTGGTTCTGGGCAAATAAGGCCGGTGAAACCGGGAGCTGATGGGGGACCTGGTACTGGACTTGGGGCTCAATGTGAGGCTGAGGGGCTGAGCTCTCAGGTCCAGGCAGAGTGACCTGAGGGGAGAAACTGCTCATTGTTGGTCCCTCTGCATTCTGAATGGGAGGGGAAGAGCAGATCAGCGGTGTGTCCTCTGGGTCTGAGTGAAGCGGAGAAGCCTCGACACACTGGTCAGACATCACAGTGTGGGTGTCCTGACCAGAGACTGAATGGGTCTGCGGTTGGGTGTCTGTCTCATTGGTGACTGGGGAGGCGAGCGACTCCATCGGCACCACTGGCAGTGCTCCGACCAACAATTCAGATGTGATAGGAGAACTAAGTGCTTGCTGTGTTAGAAACAAAAGAGAAAGAAGATAAGGAACTGCTGTTAGATCTTACAGATCCTTTTGTAAGCAGTCAGCTAGAAGCTCCTGCTTCTGTTTTTCTGCGTCATTAAATGGATTCATTCTCTCTTCTGCACTTTATTAAATTTGGAAGATCTTGCAGCATTAATGTGCTGAAACTGTACTAAACTTCCAGGTCTTTTTAAACTTATTCCACTTTGACCAATTGTATTTTTCTCCTGATGGTCAGCAAACAATACTATCGAAGCAACACAACTCACTATTACTTTTACCATTGGCAACAAAAACATCATCACTGAGGAGGAGCTATGCACACCAACAGCAACAATTGATCACCGAATTAGCAGAAATCAGCAGAAATTTGCTGAAGAACTGACCTGTTGCAGATGTTGCATAAAGGCCTCGTTCTGACTCATTGAGTGGGTCACCTCCTCTACTACTTGGGTGATGTCTGCCGGGGGCATCAAAAGTTTTGGGATCTCCACAGCTGGATCAGGGGCCAGGGGTGGTGGTTCGGGAGGAGGCTGCAGGACTGCAACAACAGGAGGAGAGGAGGACTGCAGCCCTGCAGAGGTGGGCTGCACTGACACATGCTGGAGAACATGCCCATAGGACTACAGCAAGAAAACAAACAAAAATATGTATTTAATACATTATAAGTATACAACATTAAGCAAAATGCATTCAGCAGGGCTGCTGTTGTCAGAAATGCTAAAGCACATGATGATGATAAAGGATTTGGTTCATATCACCAATCTCAGGTGCTGAGCCACAGCTCACCTGTGGTAGCTGGTGGAAAGTTTCCTCTGAGCTGGTCCTCTCCTCTTGAATGGCTCTTTCTGGCAGGAGCACCACAGAGGCCTGCTGGAGGCTTAGCTGTCCTTCTGTCACTCCTGTCTGAGGAGCTGGAGCCCGGGCAGCAAAAGGCAGCCCTTGAACCACAGAGGGGCCATTAACGATCGAGATGGACGTGAGATCTGGGGGAAGCACCCCTGAACTGTTGATCAAAGTGATGTGGTTTCCTAGAGCAGGACTGTGGACCAGGGTGGCACGCTGCCCCTGTCCCCCTGGAGCGTAGGTTCCAGCCAGCTGTGCTGGCATCTGGAAGACAGTAGGGGGCGCTGACTGTAGCTGCAAAGGTCCTGAAAGCACAGTGGCCTGGCGGAGTGCTAGCTGCCCTGTAGGGGTGGTGAAGACAGGGCTGAAGTTCAGCTGTCTTTGGGGCACAGTTAGGATCTGAGAGCCATCAACAAGCTGCCCTGTGGAGGGAGTCAGGCTGTGAACCGACGGGCCTTGATGACTGGGGGTCAGCAGCGGTCGAGCTGCACTGGAAGGCTGGGAGATTGTAACAGGGCACTGGCCTGGAAGAAGGAACTGGTTTTGGCCTTGGAAGAGTCCCTGAGGCTGGAGCACGAAGGAGCCGCCCTGGTTGACCAGCTGCAGGCTCACTGGTTTGGGGAGCTGCTGAGTGGGCTGCGTTGGTGGAGCTGCAGGCTTTTGGCCTGATGGTTGGGAGAGTAAAATATTTGGTGAGGCAGTCCCAGGGACGAATGTGAGACCAGGCGTGTGTTTTTGACCAGAAGGCTTGGGACTAATTTGAACCAATCTGGGCTGAATGCTGATTGGCAGCTTGGGTTGGATGGGAAGAGGGGCACGCTGCAGGATGATGCCTGGTGCTGCTCCTGCTGTTGCCCTCAAGGTTGGGGTGATAAGAGGACGACTAGTCACACTGGGAACAGTCTTGTGAATGATCATACTGGAACCCTGGGCTGGACTCAGGGAAAATGAGGCCTCTGGAGAAGCAGCAGGGAACACATTTCCAGGCAAGAGCCCCATCAGCTGAGGAGGGGCAGCAGGTTTAAGAGAAGGGCAGCCCGGCCCAACAGCCAGTAGAGAGGGCTGGGGAGGCTCAACTGCTGCCTGGGTGTCTCTGGGCAAAGCTGGGGTGATGGGCATGGTCACAGACTTGGGTACAAATGGTACAGTAGGTGGAGAGAGGAGAGGGGCAGGTGAGTATAGGGACATGCTGTCCCCGGGTGGGGCAAGTCCTGCCTCCAGAGCCATGGTCTGCTCTGTGATTTCCGCCTCCTGCAGGCTCTGCTGGAGGATATCACATGCCACCTCTGCCTCCTCTGCTTCCTCCACATCTCCCTTCTTTGCCTCAAATCCAGTTTCCACAGGTGTCCCACCCTGCACCACCTGTGGGTCTTCCCCACCCTCCGGCGATGATAGGAGGGCCTCCTCCAAGAAGGACAGATCCACACAACCAGATGGAGGTGTGTCAGGGGAATCCCTGCCATCTCCCAGCAGAGAGACGGGGCTCTGGAGGGAGAAACAGTGGGAGACAGACAGAAAGGTACAGACAACCAGATCAAGCAAAGGCAGTGAAAAGGAGGGGAGAATTGTGTGATTAGCAGGAGTTAAGGGGAAGCAGTTTCAGGCACAGAAGGAGAGAAAAAACTCATTCTCCTGGGGAAAATGCTGGTTGTTGTGACGCTGCTGGCTGTGGATCCAGACACTCACCGGGGCATCTGTGAAGAGGGAGGGCTCCCCAGAGGAGGAGTTAATGAGCAGGTCTTCAGTCTGCAGCTGTTGGGATGTAATCAGACATTTTTAGGTTGGGCTCAAAGTGCTGGTGAGACATGCAACGACTGTTACATTTCAGTCTCATCACTATCAGCCCTCCCCGACTCATCTCACACGATCTTGTGCCAAGAAATATTCCCATCTAGAATTTATTATTGGCACTATTGATTTTCTTATTGGAGGACCTCTCTATTTAAGACTCTTTTGTTACCTCATTAGTCCCATGAAGGAAGTCGTTCAGGGCTTGGGGGTCACTGCAAAGACGACGACATTAAAATGATTTTTATGAATCAGTTACATCTTTGTGAATAACAAAGTTCCAGTTCAAGATTACATTAAATCTTACATAGCAAGCCTTAACAAAACCTTGTCCAGTTAATTGTATCATTTAATTTAATAATCTACAGGATGTTATTCAGCTGGAACTAAGTAAGAATCAGATAGACTCACCACAAAACATCAAGTAGACAAGTCCCATCTTCATCCTCCATGTCAACTAAGAGGAAGAGGAGGACAAATGCAATGATTGGGATGAAAGATCAGTATGTGATGGCAGCAGCTTCTGCTTATTTTTATTTGCAGTTAAACTTAAATGACTTTGGCGTAGGAGTTTTTACAGATGGTGATTTTTTTAAGTTCTGAAATCAAATAAACAGGGTCACTAAGGTCGCTGTTCACCATCTGAGATGAATTGCAAGAGTAAGAGTCTTTTTATCCCTGTTTGACTCAGAGAAACATATGCATGCCTCCGTCATAAGAAAGCAGGACTATGCTGCAATCGTCTGTTTGGGGTCTTTTCTGAAGAAATTGCATGTCGCTTATTCAGAAAGCTGCTGCAAATAAATCATTGCTTAGATACTCAGAAACCTCCACTGACAACCCGTTGCTTATTGAATTTTAAATCCTCCTCTTGGTATACAAAGCTGCTAATGGCCCACACAGCACACAGCAGATGCTCTCAGTTTACAGACCCAGCAGATTGCTCACAAGGAATCAATCATCATTTTCTCGCTGCATTCTTAGACATGCACTGACAGCAAGTTCGTTTAAAAGTAAACTTTTGTTTTTTATTTGGTTTTAACATTCCCCTGAAGCAACGGACTTTTGCTGTATTGCTGCACACATGTTTATTGATATTAATCTATGTTTGCTTTGTTTTAAACTGATTTTGAATGAAATTGTACATGACCTTCTGCAACCAATCATTTGTTTGATCTAGAGGAGCACAGAAAATTGGGGAACACGCCAATCACAAACTCCCAGAGCTGGATATGGCATCTTTAATTTGTATCTCATGGTCGGATAAGGCCCAATCCCATTTCTCATTTTTACCCCTAACCTACATCCATTGTTCCTTGGGACAAAGTTACAGGTCAGGGGGGTGGTGGTTGCAATCTACCCCTACGAAATGGGACACCCCTTCCAGAATGTGATACGTCATCAGTGGTCTCTGATGGCTTTTATGTAAGCAGACGTGGCACTTTTTTTTTGGAGCAGTACAACACAACTTTATGCACCTTCAGATGATGTTAGACATGTCATTAATTTTTCCAACTTGTCTGGGACCTTCACAACTGAAACAGTGCAGCGATAATAGTTATATTGGCCATAATTAATGACAAAAAATAGAAATTCCCCCCTTCCTCTAAACAGGCCAATATAAGTGGGCTGTGTGTATTCCCTTCACTTGCGTGAATGCTGCGACTGAACACAAATTACGATCCGGTGGTGTATACAATGGTTGTTGTAATTTTAAACTCTTTATTAACAGAGAAAATACTTGATGTGTGGGTTTCTTTGGATGCCTTTGCAGCAATCTCGCTGACGCTTTGCAAGGCCA
Organism: Naso thynnoides; assembly: GCA_029783665.1. Lineage (NCBI taxonomy): Eukaryota > Metazoa > Chordata > Actinopteri > Acanthuriformes > Acanthuridae > Naso > Naso thynnoides. The sequence continues at coordinate 7,504,297 of JAQLOL010000007.1, read as the reverse complement.
ATCTCATACCCCGTCGTTTGAAGTGTGCCCCTGAAAAATCTTTCTTTGAAAGGTCATGTAGCCCCAACACCACCCCCTACCCCTCTATCTCGACAAGAATTGGGGCACCCGTACGCCTAAACATGAAGACGCAAAACAGAGGGGTAGGTCTAGGTGGTGGTGGCCAGGGGTGAATGGGATTGGGCTAAAATGTCAAATGAAAACTGAAGCAAATTTACAATATAAAACAGAGAGGAGTGGGGAAACCAAGCATGTGAACGGCTGAAAGCAATGACCCTTGACTTATGACTGATTAATCATCAAAGTGTGGATTTATTGATCAGTTGCTTCAGTATTAACTGCTGCCCAGATCACTGGTTTCCAATCTCCAGAACTCTTACTGCAGCTATTGTCCTCATCACTGGTGGACGCCAGCAAAACGCAGCGAAAGTGCCCTCTTGGACGCTCCTTTGGTACATATGACATGATTAAGCGCCTTCCAGGATGCCCTTCCAGTGGACAAAACGTGGTAATGTGCTTTCTGCAGTTCCTTTCCATTTGCTAAAACATGGTAAAGTGCCTTCTAGGGTGCCCTTCTGGTGGACAAATTGCAATCAAGTGCCTAATGACTTTTTGCATGCTGGTGCCCTTCAGCATACAACTATCTGACTACAAGCCCTATTCACCGTTTTCACCGCTGCCCTTCAAACATCCTGAGTCTGTAACCGGTCCTCCTTGTGGAGGTCAACTAGATGGGCTCCTTAGAGGGCAGAAGAGTTCAAAGTATGAAATTTTATTTTCGTATCACTGCTCAAACTGGGAGTCCTGGACTGATGGGTGGGGTGATGAAGAGGATGGATGATCCGAGCACAACACACAACCTGAACTCCTCATGAGTCTCACTCATGCGTCCAGACCACAACATGGACCTACTTCATTTGTGAGAGGCCCCATACAGAGCGGTCGAGCTGAGTTCTGGTGGTGGCCTCATGGGAAGTCGTGGCCGGGCGTCAGTGTTTGGAGGCGGAGGGAGGCCAGGCCAAGGCAGCGGGACGGAGACGGGTCCTCCCTCTGCCGGGGCATCGCTGCGTCCTCACTCACGGTGCGGGAAGCCGGTGGAGAGGCTGCATGTGAGGAGGAGGAGAGGGGGGGGGCACAAACACACCACCACATGCTGTCAGGTCACTTGAGGTTACCAGCAGCCAAAACACATTTTCATCTCAGCGGTGAGACATCAGATCAATATCTGATTCATCAGTTTCTCCCCGCTGCTGGTGTGAGACATCTGGGAGAGCGGACCTGATCTTCACCGACAAAAGCAACATATTTTTGGGGCTGTATTGATCATGCCTGGGGCTGATGAGGAAAATGGAAGCTATTGTTGTGGCTATCACAGACATGAGAGGCAAATGTGAACGCCTCAGCTGTAGACGGCTCCCCCTGCGCCTCGGATGTGACTTGTCCTCTCTCCTCCTCATGGCTGAAATGAAAAAGCAATGTGGAGAAGCTCGGCGCAGCGCAAGCCAATTATAACATTACTCACTGCCTTGCGCTCGATTTCCCGGGGAGGTCCATTAAAATACGAGACAAACCCCCCTCTCCGGTCCCGCTGCTGACATATTTTTGTTTACAACGCGACAACCGCATTAACACCCTCAAGGTACCGCATCGCCCAATGAAATCCAGGCAAACGAGCCTCATCTAAACCTGCAGCGGCAAGTGCATGCTATTCACTGGCAATAACAGCACCAGGCTCCAGTGATGCATTTATAGGTTACGTAAGGTGAATGTGTGTTCATGTGAAATGAATGTCCCAAACGATGAAGGATGCGGAGCCGCCGCCGCCGCTGCTTCCTCCCTTTGGTATTTCTCTGATTTCTCTTCTTTTTTTTATTATTATTATAATTTTTTTTCCCCCTCCCCGAGTGGGACCACGGCAGCTGACGCCTGCTGTAAATCATATCGCGGTAACAAAAGATGCCTTGTGTTAAATATCATTTCCACGCAGCCAGCCGTGAGCGATTCCCTCATCGTTGTGCCATCAGAGTAATTCCGCAATTCAGAAAAAACAACCAAGAGCAGGGAAAAAAAAACTCACCCCTTCTTTGTGGTTTATTGTCCTGTCAAGCGGGCCTCTGCGCCATCGATTCTCACTCAGTGGTCTTTTCAGATGCTAAAAGGAGGAGAGGGGGTGGAGGGGGTGGTGGATGGGGTAGGGTAGGGTGGGATGGAGGTGGGTAGGAGGAGGAGGAGGAGGGGGTACCGGGGTGGGTGTGAGAAACAGGCTGGGAGAGCCGATCACAACACAAAGGTGCAGAAAAATACAACAGGGAGGAGGCGAGGATCCGGACTGCGCGGCGCGGCTGCAGGAGAGAGCGGCCGCCTCCTGCGCTCCGCCAGGCGGCACACTCCGCAAATGTCCCCGCACCGCACTGTGGAGCTCCCTCTGCCTCCGTACAGATGTTTTTCCTATCGATTTTTCTTTCCTTTTTTTTTTTTTTTTTTTTAACTCCCTTTAAAGTTGTAAATACTTTTCCAAGGAGAGATGTTTGAAATAAAAAATTCAACAAGGCAGAGAGGAAATCAAAAGAAAGGGTTAAACAGAGAAAAGATGAAATAGTAAAAAAAAATATCCAGATATATCAAGAGGAAAGAAGAGGCAAGTTTAATTCCCACATGTTGTTCTGCAAAGCAAGTTCCTGCTGTACCATCAAACTGTTCAGAGCGAAAAGGTTAAAAAAAGAGGCAAGAGATCACAACCAAGAAAAAAGCGGGGGTGTAAAATTAAAAAACCAAAACAATAAAGAAGGAATCACTGCTTCTTTAATTCAAATCCTACAAATCCAGTCAAAAACTCTGAAAGTTAAAGTAGCTATACATTTGATATACTTTTTTTTACTGCATTATCCAAAAAAAAAGAGAGAAATTTGTCACCATGAGCATCTTTTACAACATTTTCCACTAAGATCAAAAGTGAAGGATGCAAAAGATTTAAAAATAAAGGGAAAAAACCAAACAAGTCAGGACACTAAAAAAGAAGGGAAATTTCATTTTTATGTCCGCCTGGAAGCTCAGGAAAACCAATATCTTTTCCAAGCAGTCATAAAAACATTGCTTATTTGTCGACAAGGCAACGAAAATTCCTTTTTAATCCTGTTTCCACAAGGGAATCTGTGCTGAAAGTCCAGGAAATTTTAGATATTTTTCTCCAAAGCTGTTTTAAAAAAAAAGAAAAAAAATCAATATTTTGAGAGGGCTTGTTTGCCACCATATTGAAAAAAACAGGAGGGAATTATACAGTGCACAGCAGCAAAGCAAAGAGAAACCCTTAATATCACTTTTCTACAGTCAACAGGGATGAAGAGTGAAAGATGAACTGAGGAACACGACAGCAAAGGAAGAAAAAGACTTTGCAAAAACTTCACTTAAAATCTCTTTTTTTGAGTCCACTCACTTTAAGTCCAAGAAACTGTGATTATGTTTTAGAAGGGTCACAAAAAAACATATTTTGAGACATTTCTTTGCAAAAGTTTGGGAATGACCTTGTGCAAGAATGATCTTTAGTAGCCTGTAACTATAGTAACCCACAGACAGAAGGAAAATGTACTGAAGTTGGAAAACCTATGGAAAAATGAGGAACAGACAAAAACGAAGAGCAAAGAACTGAATCGATTCAATCTCATTCCAGAAAGTAGGAAGTTACTAATTTCATTACTGCAAAGTAAATTGTTGTTTTTAAGTGGCACTTTCTTTCAGTTAAAACCAAAATGTTCAAAAGTGACAAATAATAAAGGAATAAAACTGAAAAAAAAGTGATGTGGCAGAGGAAAAAAAAGATGATATAAATTTAGGATAGAAAGGATAAAGGAGAGTAAAAAAAAATTACAGGTAAACAGCACAAGACTGAATAAGAGCAAACACATATGATCCAGAGACTTTTTTTTTTATTGAAAGGAAATCTTTATTAATAAGTCAAACATCACAATCAAAGTAAACGTCCCCTTCATTCATGCGAAACAAAAAGTAAAAACTTTGTCAAAAACTTCTCAGTACAACTTAAAACGTTCTGAACACAAGTTACAGAAAATAAAAATAACAAATCCCCCCCTCTGCATCCACATCCTCCTCCTCCTCCTCCTCCTCCTCCTCCTCAGAGGCTTCACTTTCCCGCCTGCTGGGCCTGACGGCGGAGCAGCACGTAGATCTTCTCTTTGATCCAGTCCTTGTTGTACGGCTGGTACGTCTGTGTGTCAGCGCGATACCTAAAGCAGCACAGGAGAAAATTATATTCAGTTTCAGCTTAGCTTCTCTCTCGATTTCTCCGTTCGCTTGACTTTCCTCGAGGTCAGAAGTCAAGTTTAGCCACTGGGGGAAAAAAAGCTCCACAGCCGCGCTCAGGGGCTTTGAAGCGGAGACGATGTTTGTGTGCGCGAGCTTGAACCTCCCGCTCGAAATCACCCAAACTAACAAAAATGTTAATTGTGAAAGTTTAATTTGCTCCTACAGGATGTAGGAGTGCACATCTGCATCCTGCTTGTTTTCCATCTTCTATACTTAATGAAATAATAACAACGGGACCCTCGTCAGAACGAGATGAGATTAGTCCTTTCACATCATATTAATCTGAACGATGTGATTTAGCATAAATAATATTGGTTAAAGTTTCTGATTTTTCCAATTTCTATCAAATGCACCAGAAAGGCTGAAGGCAAACAACCCTTAGAAAGAAGACTATGAATTTCTACAGAAAAAAAAACAAAAAAACAAAACACAACTGTCAAATCAAATTGTCACAAAACTGCTGCTTTATGAGGAGTATGAATGTTTTGGTAGCTTTGTGGGGGAAATCTAAAAATAAATCAAGCACACTTCCTCACGAGTAAAAACGGACCCAACAGGTGACAGACGAAGACTGAGGAGAGAATTAAACAGAAATTCTTTATCAGAATTTTGTCTTGATGCTGCATTAAAAATTAGCTTACAGGCCATAAGTTTGCACCACTATGAATTAGGGCTGGGCAATATAGCCAAACAAACATGAATTTTCCTATTGGGAATAAAGTGTAAACTAACAGAACTAAACCTTTTTTAAATAAAGGTTTAACCAAACAATGATGAATCTCCAAATTTGGGATTAATAAAGTTCCAGCTGAACTTTCACCAAAGAGCCCAGAGCTGAGAGAGAGCCGTAGGCTACCGTATTTACCCGAGTTAAAGGGAAAATCAGTTTCACGGTTTTCATTTTTTAACGTCGTTCAAATAAATTAATTTGAATTTCA
>JAQLOL010000007.1:7483149-7494348 GCA_029783665.1 Naso thynnoides | reverse complement strand
TTTCCTCCTGAACTATATTTTGTGGGAGCCGTGTGAAGTTATGTAGCGTTAGCCACCCTGCGCGGCGGCTACCTGCTCTGCCGTTATGACATTATTGGCTAACTAGCCATTTTAGCCCTTCGCTTGTAACGTTTCTAAAGCAACGTAACCTGTGGGTATAATAAAAGGCAACTAACGAGATAAATAACGTTACCACCGATAGACTAGAGGCAGCAAAAAGAAGTCACATTCAACAATCAACCGTTTGCCAAATCTCAATTAACGGTACTGTTACCTTAATTTATTATTTGCCGGCGTTTAACCAGGAACTGAATGTAAATGTTAACGGTAAAGTTAATCCGAAATGACGTAAGTGGTTGTGTTGAAAATCGTGCTCTTGATCCGCACAGTGAATTTCTGCCAGTTTACCCAAGCACCATGTCAAGCTAACGTCCTCAGCACTGTTGCTCGCACATTTTTAAAGGACCGATTCAGATATTTTTTGAGTCTAACGTCACCTTCATGTAATATTCACAAGTAGAGATCTACATTAAAGGAGCTGTAATCACTGCGATCTTCTCCTTCTGTCACTATGTGAGAGCTGAGAGGGGGGAAAAAAAGCACTTTAAAGTTCTGCCTAAAGCTAATATTAATCTTCAGCAGTGTGTTTCACTCGAAGATTTCTCTGCTTTTAATACAAAATTCTCTTTGTGCTTCCTCAGTTTCACATCAGTTTAATAAGAAAAGACAGTCTGGTTAAACACAAAGAGGGAATTTCATATAAATATGATAACGTACCTCATTTCTTCTGAAAATTGCTATGGAAAGGATCACTTTGCAGCCAGTGTGGACAGGAGGAATAATTACCTGACTGGAGGGTCTTTGAATGTGTGTATGGGTTTGCAGTTTGTTATTTAAGAGTAACTGTAATCTTGTGTATCCCTGGGATTTAACATGGCTTTTGAGTAGCTGACAATGTGTCAGACAGGTTAACGTGGATCATTACCATTAGTGCTCTGCTGTTATTTGTAGTTAATGTCAGTGTCATATCTTGCAGCAGCAACACAACATTTACAACAGAAAAGCTTCAGAATAAAATGTTCCCTCTGTGTTTTCTGAGATTTCAGCATTACTGTCAAGGAAATTTCGGATCATAAATTTGCCTCACTGTGATTTACAATCAGTGCGACGTATGCCCCCCTCTCCCCTTACGGCCTCAAGTTGAATCCAACTCGATTTGATTTTTCTAACAGAATTTTCTCTCCCACTCTTTTTCCTCAGGGCAGAATAATACTTTTGCATGTGAGGACAAGTGTATGCTGAGCCAACCATGGCAAACAATGCAGAGGATATTGAAAACAACATGGTCAGTATGACAGAGATGCATCACAGTTGCTTTCACACTTTGTCTTTATTTCTGTCCGTGCTGCAGTACTGGGTAATAATTGGCAAACAGCGTGAGTTGTGTGTAATCCAGTGTTTCCGCGTCGAGTCGCTGATGAAAGAGGCATCTGTTTCTTTGTGCGTTTGCGAGGCACACTGTGGAGGAGTTTGAGCCAGATAACTTTGGTTTCATTTGGCCTTTCGTACGATAAGTGATGGCTGTGGATTGTTTTGTTCTGAAGGGAAAGATCTTTAAATACCTGGTTTGCAACATCAGAAACATTTACATGTCTGCATGTTATTATGCTGTCTGCGTTTGGCTCGTACTGCAAATAAAGGTGTGGCCTCTCGGCGTGTTTAAGGAGTCAAAGTCCCTCTTTACTGTCACAGTCTGCTTAACAACCACAAATATGAAAAGTTTTGTTTACCCCATAACATCTGTGCATGTACATTAAAACTATAGTTCTCAGTTTTAGAGGACTAAAAAAAAAAAAACCAAGTAATTTCTGCCTTGAACAGATAGTTATGGTCAGTAACGGTCGGATCATCGATGACATCAGACAGATGAATCAGGTCGGCGTTACTAGAGGAGGTTTTAATCACACATTTTTAACCACTACAGTTTTACGGTGTTGTAGCTGCTCAGTGTTTGTTTGTAAATTTGTGTACTTTAGCCTCCACTAAGTATCTCAGTATATGTTTTCATCGACAGTTTCTAATCAGAATTCAAAATATTGTTTATCACTTCTGACCCATCTAACTAGTTGCTGATGTATCACTTTTTTTTTGTCTACAGTTTTTTTTTTTCTGGATTTGAATTATTCAAGCACATTTGGCTCCATTAGTCCATTCCTTTTTTTTGTCTACAGTCTTCATTCATCCACATTCTCTATTTGAAAAGTTAGTTTCCAGTTAGTAACTTATTATTTTTGTCCATAGTTTTTATTCTTTTGAGTATATTTTCGTCCCCTTCAAGTAATCCATCATATGTTTTTCTCTCAAGACTTTACTTATTAATATAATATTATCTGTTTAACACTTTTGTCTTTATTCAAGTGATCTAACATGTATGCTTTCGTTTGCAGCCTTCATTCAGAATTTAAAATATTGTTTCACCACCTCTTGTTTTTGCCTTGTTTGTTTTCCAGTTTTTATACCTTCGTGAAATTAGATTTTCTCTCTGACAAACTTTGATGTCCACGCCCGCAGGTGGGACTCCAGATGATTTGGTTGATAACAAACACCTGAACTAGTTGGTTGTATAGCACCTGATGAAGAGCCCGTGTCGGGCTCGAAACTTTGTTTGGTTTTGGGAGCTACAGTGTTGCGAGTTTTTTGCACTACATCCAACAGGTTAATGTGACACAAATTCAGCAAAGTATTGTTGTATCTCCTGCGTCCTTGGGACCAACATGGCCTTATTCCCACGACTGAGAGACAAAGCAGTGCACTGTACCACACAGTGGGGTCATTTTGCACAGCAGCCTGTTTAAGAGCTGCGCTTGCTTTCGCCATTCGGAGCACAGTCTCCAGAGATCCCTCCTGCCTTCGTTTCTGTGTACCTGGTGAGATTGCCTCATGTCGGAGCTGCCGCATGCCTCGACTCGTTTGGCAGTTTAGGTTCACGCGGTCTCCTAGATTCTCCTTTTTTTATTTTATCCTGACGGGAAACATCTTGTCTGAGTGGGAACGAGCACAGCATTGTTATCCTTGGAGGAACTTGTCTATTGAGTGTAAATGCGCCAGTTAAGCTCTGAAATGCAAACACGGCGGGAGCTGATAACAGTTGCTGTTTGTCCAATCTGTAGGGGGGTTTTTGCCAGTAAAAATAAAAGGAAATGCTTGTGTTAGTGTTTCATCTGATAATGATGACAGTCATGTTGAGATATGTGTTGATCCAGAACTGCTAAGGAGAGGAAGATTTAGACTGCCTCTGTGTTAACTTCAGGCATCCCAGAGTCAAAGAAAACTCTGGTCTCTCAAGCTCTGACAGCCTTTAAATCTATAATTTATAGGCAACATTGGAATGAGGACTGAGTCTGTTTTTGAGTCTGGGGCCTGTTTCACACTGCTGATTGCAAATTCTGCCAGCGTCATGTTTCCTGCGTGATTCTCTAAAAAAAAATATGTATGATTATTTTTTCCTTGTATTAGATAGTTGACAGAAGGGAGTGACAGGAAACGTGAGGAGAAACAGGGCGTCGACGAGTGATTGAGATTTACCAAGAACCAAGTACCCAAAGTTTAATCACCGTTGTTAGTTAATTTGTTCACTCTACATCTGGATATCCCGAAATATTTTATAGCTTATGGCTTGATGTGGGTGTGTTGGACGCCGCCTCTATGGAAGATTAGATCAGCAGCTATGTTATTCAATCCTGACAAACCCCTGAACTGTGTTTGCTGTGCTCAGTCTGTCTGCTCTGCCCTTTTCTTCTAATCTTATTAGTGTGTGTGTGTGTGTGTGCAGAGAAGTTGTGGTTGTTGCTGTTTAAACTGTCCCTCTGTAAATAAGCTGCAGATTTCCGTACAATGAGAATGAGCTCACTTAAAACATAAACTATTTCTTCTCCCGTTCCCAAAGAACCAACAGGAGACCAGTGTGGCCCCTGAACCTGCCCAGCAGCCACAGGAAGCTGCAGGGATCAGAGCACGGTCCAGAGGAGGCTCAGGAGCTGGAGGAGGTGATGGTGGAGGAGGAGGAGGAGGAGGAGGAGGAGGAGGAGGGAGTGGACCAGAGCAGAACGGACAGCCCCCCACCACTCGGCCTCCGCGAGTGGTGGAAAGCGAGGAGGATGAGGATGAAGAGCTGACTTTAAAATACGGCGCCAAGCATGTCATCATGCTGTTTGTTCCCGTGACCCTCTGCATGGTGGTCGTCGTGGCAACCATAAAGTCCGTCAGCTTCTACACCCAGAATGACGGGCAGAGACTGTGAGTGTTCTGACTCTTATCAGACAAGTTGTGGTAAACAGGGAATCAAGATGGGACCCATGCCAGATCCAAAGCTCATAAACACTGCTGTTTAAAATGCAATAAGACAACAGCACCACCAGGTGGCACTGTAGCCTTAATGTAACACACACTATATACTGTATATCATACCTACATAGTTTAAATACCAAGGCAACACTGTAATCACATAAGATTATTAAGACAGACTGAATATGGCTCAGGGCGAACAAACATGACATTTTCTATCTTTAACCGTAATGCAGAGCAGTTTGATCCGTCTGACAGCAGTGAGCTCACTTCACTGACACTGAGGGCAGCTAGCTGTGATGAGAACCACAGAGAGGGGCTCGGACCTTTAGAAAATTTTATGTCGTGATTATTGTGGCCAAAATAATTGAGATGCTTGATATTGTTGTGATAATTAAAAAAAAAAATGTGAGAGAGAGAAAAAAAAGTAGACATAAAAAGAAAAAATTAAGAAACTGAAGAAAAGAAAATATACTGTAATCATTTCACCTTACAACCTTTACTGAATCGTGTTTATAGTGGAAACATCTTGATTAAAGAAAATAAAATAAATAAATAAGGTAATAATAAATTATAAGGTATCCCTGCATAAGTAAAGGGCTATTCTTTAGGGCCAGACTGATTTTTAGGGCTGATACCAATAATTGGGAGTAAATTCCAATATCAGATATATATCTGCTGATATTGTACATCTATAGTATCTGCTAAGTTTGGCTGTCAAGTACCTTTGACAAAAACATGTAATAAAGGCAGAATGTCTCACATTTCAACAAACTTTATTCCAAACCTCAGTGCACTGGAGAGTAAACGCTTCACTTTTTAGCTAGTAATTAACGAGTGGCAAACTACGTAATTACACAATTTTAAATCAGTAGTCCAAGCATTTTTTCCAGCCTTAAAAACAGTTTTAATATCAGCACATATATACTGATACCGATACATATGGGCCGATAATATCGGCCACCCAGTATATCAGTCAGGCCCTACTGTTCGCTGCTACCTAGCATGAACAATGAGGATTACATTAGGTTATTCATGGCAAACACTTTAATTCACCATCATGATGATTCTGGGATAAATTGGAATTCATTTTTATTGTGATTAACGATAAAAACAACAATCGTTCCGTCCCTACAAAGCAGCTGCATGCAGAAAATATTTGAGAAAGTCCTGTAGCATGTAGGAGATGCATAAATTCCTGTTGGCTTTAACATGTTTATTACACTTGACTGAGATTTGTCGTTGTGATGTGTTGTTTAAATGTCACTGCCAGGATCTACACGCCGTTCCCTGAAGACACAGACACAGTAGCGCAGCGAGCCCTCAACTCCATCCTGAACGCCACCATCATGATCACTGTGATCATCGTCATGACTTTGGTGCTGGTGCTTTTATACAAGTACCGCTGCTACAAGGTACACGCTGCAGCTCGCCGCATCACGCTGCGACACACGTGCCGTGGCCCCACCCACTGCAGACCAGATGTGTGTAGTACAAGTGTTTGTTTAAAGTAGGTTTAAATAGCCTTTTCATCGCTGTCATAGGGAGTTTAAGCGCGCGCCATACAAGCCAAGAGTGCTCACATGCAACATCCTGCACTTCCCAGAGAGCGAGGGGTGGTTTCAAACACAGCCGGGGTGTTTTCCCCTCAGTCACTAGATCTCTTTGATGGATTCCTGCAAACTGTTTTCACCCGGGACGTTTTGACTTGCCGAGCATTTGTGTACTTTTAAAATGGTTTTAGCCCCCATTTAGGTGTGCCAGTTTCATCCCTTTGTTCTGTCCTGTTCTTTCTGCATGCTGGCACACAGTCATGGATTACTGAGACACTTAATTGTAACGAGCCACTGGCTAATGTTATTATGTGTGTAAGTTGTTCCGTCCAAGTAGGAGCAGCAATCTGGGATTAACAGAAACGTACGCTGTCCTGGGTGTGGCTTAACTGGTAAAATAAGTGAAAACGTGCTTCAGGGGCTTTAAATGATGCCAGTTTGGCTCAAAACCAGACAGACGAAGCAGCAGACGGGCGGGGCCGAGCACATCCGGACGAGGCTTTTTAACTTTGTCCAAATTCTCTGTTGCTCATTGTTTCACCCTGTGATGTAACCGCACCCAACCTGGTTGTCCAGGTAGTTTAAAGCAGACACTAATAACATGTATTTGCAAGTACTGATGTGCTGAAGTGGTGTTGTTCATTAAATCACACGACTCTGATCCGCAGGTGATCCAAGGCTGGCTCTTCCTCTCCTCCCTCCTCCTGCTCTTCTTCTTCTCCTACATCTACCTCAAGTGAGCCAAGTCCCTCATCGTTTTATCTCATTTTTACACATTCCCATAATGTCAAGTTTTAAAGTTCTTTACTGTGATGGAGGGAGTCCTCTAATGTTTTTTCACGTCTCTCCTGTCCATCAGAGAGGTTTTCAAGACCTACAATGTGGCCATGGATTATTTCACCCTGGCGATAATAATTTGGAACTTCGGAGTGGTGGGCATGATGTGCATTCACTGGAAAGGACCGCTGCGGCTCCAGCAGGCCTACCTCATCATGATCAGCGCCCTCATGGCCCTGGTTTTCATCAAGTACCTGCCAGAGTGGACCGCCTGGCTCATATTAGCCGTCATATCTGTCTACGGTAAATCCTCCTTTCTTGTTTGCTTAGATGTGTGTCTGCTCTTAAGGGGGGAAAAAAGAGGTTTTAATCCAACGTTTGAAGATGTTTTTTGTGCTCCAACGGTCAGTCGTGTGGTTCCTTTTAGTGCTCAAGAAAAAAGGGAAAGATAAAAACACGTAATCTAACTTTAATTCTTCTGGACTCTTAAAAAGAAAATTAAACAATTAATTGTGAGGATCTTATTTCTGTCCAGCTGTATGTGTCAAATAAGTGCTGTTAACTGTCATCGTTGGTGTGCGAAAGAAAGACTGTGTCTTAAAATCTTTACAAAAATGCCTCAAGGAAATGTGCTGAAAGGCCAATCTATGAAAAAAGGAAGTCTGGAGACACAAAGATGAAATCAAAACTAAAGACTGAAACCACACCAGCAAAAACAGACACAAACTCAATGAAACAGGATGAAACATTTTCATAAAACAGGTGTTGACATTAAAACTCCTGAGTTTGCGATCAAAGTGCATCCGCTGGTTTGCCTTTGCACAAACGGCATCAATTTTGGCATCAAATGTAAATTTGTCATCAATTAAACGTCCCCAGATTTTTGTACTTTTGCACCACCTTAACAGCCTGCTCATGAATTAAGGTGGGGGCACAGCCGGAGAATGCCTCCTAAAGTCAGTGATCATTACTTCTGTTTCAGCTGCATTAATATAATAAGAAGAAGCGTTTGCATCAGTCACTAAAATCCTTCACTGCTGGGCTGTGACGAGAGTCTTCATCACTGAGTAGAAAGACGATCACGGAGTCATTGTATGTCTGCTGCCCTCATAATGACACTGACACTCGGTAGTATTTAAAAGAGTGGTAAATAATTTATGAACTTGACGTAATATAACTTTACTGGTCAGTGTGATTTAGGTTGCAGAGTTCTGATGCTGCCATGCTGGGAAAATAAGCACAATCGACAGCTTGTTGTGTCTGGCGCTTTTAAAGTTGTGTTTCCTTGATTTGTCCCAAGCCAACAGGCGCTAACGCAGTATTTAAATTATGCTGCATTACAGAGAGTCTCTAGTTCATTCGGCAGCGACATTTTTATCAATGTTTAGTTCCTTTTCAAAGAAGAAATGTTTAACTGGCAGTTTAGGGAGACATAAATAACAACATGAGTTATTCTGGGATACTTGGAAGTTTAGTGCATTGACTACATTGAACGTGGAAGTAAAATCTTAGAGAAGGAGGAGGGAGTTTGAAGCTATTAATTCGCTCAGTATGTATTTCTTTAATGGTGATCAAACCTGCGGACCAGCTCTCTAACCGGAGTCCGAAACTGTTTGTCTTCACTGTAGCACCTGCTTCTTGTTATCACAGACGTCATGTCAGGATGGTGTTTGATGTCTCTCTCTCTCTCTTTGGAAGCTCACATCACTTATCTGGACTCTTTCTTTGTCTGTCCTCTCTCAGATCTGTTAGCGGTGCTCTGTCCCAAAGGGCCTCTGAGGATCCTGGTGGAGACGGCGCAGGAGAGGAATGAACCCATCTTCCCAGCTCTTATCTACTCCTGTAAGACACATGCTGAGTATAGCTGTGCATTATTAAGTTTGTTGACACTGAACATGAATTAAAGTCAGTACGTTTACTTGCACACTTAAGTCAAACTACAGTTAAAGCTCGATTCAAATGGACTACTGTCCTTGTCCCAGTATACATGCGCAGAGGGAGAATTGATGTACCCCATTCATCTGGTTTCTATTGGACCTTCCTCAGATAAGCCAAACAAGTTAGCAAGCGGCTAGCGGAATCCATGTCGAACGGTGAAAACATGGACAACTTTACAGCGCTGCACACTTCGTATCTACGCTTTACTTTTGCTCCGAAATTCAAATGCACGCTTCCCCTCGTGGTCGTGGGATTCTTGGGGGTTTTTTTGTTTTTTTTCCTCGCTGTCTGCTACAAATTAATGCTGTTCAAATTCCTGGTCAAAGACGCCGCAGACGTTCGCAGAATGCTTAGGCGTGTCCGGGTCCAGTTGAGGCGCAAACATGCCGGAGTAATTTGACTTCCAGTCACTTTATCTGAGCGTGTTAGCTCGACTTTGAGAAATTCCATTTGGCATGATTTTAATCAGACTAACATGTTCACATGCATTTGTATGCTTTTAGCTGGAGTAACACGATAAATTGATTTTCTATAAACGTGCTGATTGGCTTTTTTTTTTTTTTTTAAACAAATTTATATGGAAACATATACAATCAACATTACTTCACAAGTAAGCTGCCCCTTCGACTTTTTTAGCGTTAAGAAGTACTTAAACAAACTTAAGTGATAAGACATCAAATGGTTCTTCAGCTCCTTTAAAACTTCACTTCACTTCCTTTCTTCTCACTGTAACTGATCTTTTTTGTTTTTAATGTTTTCAGACTTCCACTCCCTTCAGTATTTCACTTCTAGTATGTCTCCAATCCCTTTAAATTCCACTTCAGCTCCCTTCAGAGCTTAAAGAACAAATTCAATTTAACATTTTTCTTTGTCACATAAACATTCAGTTCCTCATTTAAAAGAAAAAAAAAAGCCACTTCAACTTCTATCAGCTCCCTAAACAAGCACACAGTTCAACCTCTAAGAAGTTATTCATGAAAAGATGCTTCAGTCCTTCCAGGAACAAATACTTTGTTTTTGCTCAAAGTGATGCTTTATCTCTTTTCAGTGTTTTCATTTTACAGACACTTCCGCTCCTTTCAGCATTTTATTCACCTTGAAGCATCTGTTAAAAACCTGTCAGCGCTTTCACTTCATCTGACACTTCTAACTTCTTTATGTGGGTAGACTCCAGATGTCACTTTGGCTGCTTTAAATGGCGAGGCCTTAACCGGCCCTTCAACCCCTTTCAGTCACCGTAATGCTTTCAGGGCTTCACTTAAACTGACACGTCAATTGCTTTTAGCACAGTGACACATCGACTCCGATCAATGTTCAAAAAGCAACGATAACGACTTTTCAGCACTTTCACTTCGTCTGTCTTCCTTTAAATAGTAGACTTGTTTTGTTTAAATGCCAGTTCAGCTTCTTTCGTGCTTCTGTTTAAACTGAAAGTTCAAATCACTTGTGCGCTCGAACTCGGTCTAATGTTATCAGCTGAGATTTTCATACATGCATGTGAAAGTGGAATGTGGAAGCAAGCGCAGCTTTCAGTGTTTTCTAGTTTTTCTTGGATTCTGCTTGTAAAAACTAGTATGACTGATGCACACCTTTTAAAAGACTTACGGAAAACGTTCATTTAATAAAGTTTGTTGCAAGTAATGGACAGTGTGCGGGACTTTCCTCTATTTCCTCTATTCTTGGGATTCTGCTTGTGAAATTAGTCTTGTTAACTTTTAACATCACTATTCTCTCACCTCTTCCCCAGCCACGATGGTGTGGCTTGTCAACATGGCCGACACCGACAGGCCAAAAAGAAATTCAGCAGAAGCCGCATCGCCTCAACCTCAAGAAGCTCAAGCAGGTAAGTGGGATGTCAAAATGTTTGCTTAAAGTGACTGAGTGAGGTTTAATGTGGCGCTCAGCTTTCAAACAGCGCGCTGGTTGTTTAGTCTGACTGCTACGACTTTGTCTGCAGCCCTGGCCTCGCCGGCCCCCTCCAGCCTGTCGCAGGATGACGGAGGCTTCACCCCCTCCTGGGTCAGCCAGCAGGAGCACCAGCTGGGGACACTCCAGTCCACCGAACAGAGCAGACGGGAGATCCAGGAGATGCCCTCCGATCGTCCTCCCGTAGAAGACGACGATGAAGAGAGTGAGCGCAGAGAGCAGAACCTTTAACACTGTTATTCAGCAAACACGGCGTTTTATTTAGAAGAGCACGCTTCAGGAGGGCTTTACCGTTTTATAGGTGCAGTGTTTTGAACGTAGATGGCGGGATTTCAATGTTTTAGCTTATTTTTGAAATCAGTTTAAGTTGTTGTTGTCAGTGAAAGTCCATTGCCTGCCCGCACTTTGCTCCTTTAACATGTCTCAGGTTTCAATTAATGATAAATGCTGATCTCTTTGATGTGATCTAGGGGTGTGTGATCAGTTGATTAGACCTTTTATTTAGCTATTTACAGTTAATGGCCGCCGTTCATTAAAAGATGCCAAAATGACCTAAATCACTGAGACAAACTTCAGATACTGGAGATAATGAGCTGTTTGTTTGTACACATCATGAGATCCATGGCTTTAATTTGTTTTTTTTCTAAACAGATACTGTGTT
>JAQLOL010000007.1:7457278-7476688 GCA_029783665.1 Naso thynnoides | reverse complement strand
TGTCTCTCTCTCTTTTAAGTCCAGTTTGAACTGAGACCAAACGGTTGCAGGGAAAGTTGCAGCGAAGTAAACTGGTCCGTCTCACCTCGAGATGACTGACGGTTTCGCCTACAGACACTGTTGTCGGCAGAGGTGAGTCAGAGTGTAAGACACAAACAGCTAATCAGCTCGTAACGACATCACCTGTCGCTAAGAAGTACAGCGTAGACCAGCCAATCAGGACAGAGAGTACAGAGAGCGTCACCGATTGGGCAAATAGAACGGGAGTGATAAGATTTTTTATCAATCCTGAATACAGAGGCGTGATGGGGAAACAGAGATTGGATTGCTGACTAACAGCTGTCTGTGGGTGTTATGACATTTATTCCAAATAGAATGTAAGAAAGTTGTTGATGTTTACCCCAAAGTTACCAACTGCAGCTTTAATCTGCAAAGTAACTAGAAGTTGTCAGATAAATGTTGTTTGGTAAATAGTGCAATATTTCTGTCTAGAACTTGGTGGTGTTAAAGCGTAAAGAACAGAAAATGGAAGCACGAGCACCTCAAATTAATTTCTTGAGTAAATGCATTTAGTTGCATTCCACCGGTGCATAGTTGACAAACATCAGATGAAGCTGTATGATGTCAGATTTTATTTGTGTCAAACTGCACTGCTCTCTCTATTCTTTCGCCTCCTCCACGCTGAGGTCAAAGGTCGGGGGGCAGCACCCCTGCTGTTATAAAACATTGTTGTCTCTCCAGCATCATCAGCAGGGAATTGACGCAAAGCATTTCTGCAGACGGTGGGAACATTGTGGAAATTCCTCGGCGTGCTGATACCCTGGCATCCCGCGCTGGCCGCCCCCCGATGCCAACTGGCTGACGGGCCGGTTGGCTCGCTGCCTGGGGCGCCGGACGCATTAGCAGTCGCCATGGGGACTGTTTGGCCTCGCTGGCCGGGACAGTGGCACAGCATGGCAGTTTAGCCAAAGTGTTTAGCCTCATACTGTGACTTACCTAACAAGCCCTCGGCTAGGCCTCACTCTGGCATGTGAATCTTGTAGCTCGGCTAGTGAACGACTACGGAGTTAATTCCATAAGGCTGCTGCTGCATCTTTTCCAGGCACCTGCTCAGTTCAGATTAGGTTACACCACCTCTTGAAGCTGAGTGGGCTGCTTTCCCAGGAAAGATTAAACCTTCGCAAGACTAAATTTTCCCAGTGAGCGGGTTCCCATTGAGAAAAATGAAATCTTCTTTTTTTGTTTTGTTTCTCTCCTTATAGATGTTCAATAAGGCATCACATTTCTTTGCAGGCCTTTAATGTTATTTGCTGACAAGTGGATGAGACTGAAGAGTGAACTGATGTAATCTATCACTTACTTTCATCCTCTGTATAGAGTGGACATGAGCAGGAGATGTGTGGATGTGTGTCACACTTAATGTGCGTTAGAGGTTACCCAGGATAGCTCTGCTAATAGGATTACTGTGCAGAGAGGGATATCAGCCCCATGTTAGACATGTAAGACCTTAATAATCACTCTAGACAAGCAACAAGCGCAGCGACTCAACAGCTCGGGGAGAGAGGAGACAAAGCTCGGACACAAAGAGCAGACACCCTGTAAAGGCGAATAAAACACTTGAGAAATGGCTAAAGACAAGCTGGAGAGCCTGGTGAAGCACATGGAGGAGACGCTGGCCGAGATGGAGCAGCTGAAGATGCACTGCGGGAAGCAGAGCGAGGAGCTGAGCCAGCTGGTGGTGGAGCTCCGCAGAGAGAACCAGGAGCTGGTGGAGAAGTACAACCAGCTCGCTGCGGAGATGAAGGAGGCAAAGGAGATCATAGAACAGCTACAGGACACAAAATACGCCTTTAACGCGAAGGAGAGGCAGGCGCAGAAGCTCAGCCGGCAGCTCTGAGTGCCCGTGAGGAGGACGGAAACATGACTGAGGGTGGATGTGACCTGGGCGTTGTGAGAACAGAGTCCTGGAGGAAAACAAGACAGGACAAAGTCAGCGGAAAAGATGGCATATTGCATAACGTTTTTAAATACTGGGTGTGCGTGAAGGCTAAACTAGGCACAGCTGTTTTCTTTAACATATAGAAAGAGTGTGTTTTTTCTGTCTGTACATTTTAAGTCCAGAGGAGATGGATGTAAAGCATAGTAATTTGAAATTTAACTTTAATCCTGTGGTTTAGGGCTGTTTTTAGACTTAATGACCAGGAATCAAAACTGGAGGTCTGTGGATGTGGAAATGTGGAATCTGGTTAAAAAGGGGGTTTTCAAAAGTGGGCAAAGACTGCATGAGGCATTGTGCTTATTAGGTTACTACATTTAAACTGAGAACATTGCTGGAAGCTCGGTTGCACTGCCGCTGTAAAGATTTTATTTGGGTTTTATTTTTAGCGGTTCGCTGACCATAAGAAGCGGGTGGTCACCTGTGCTTGGGCTCTGCGGAGTCAAAGTGTTAAAAATAACTGATTATCCCTTCCTGCCCTCAACGTTGTGAGATGTGAGACTTGAAGGTGCCTCCCTTCACACGTGATCACAGCACCAGGGTGTAACGTATAATTCTGTATCTGTACGTAGGCGTCCTCTGTGGGCCCCTCCCCATAAGGCCCCCACACACCCTTGAACGCAGAGAAAAACAGAAAAGAAGTACATGTGGCTGAGTGTATGTTATGTTGTTTATGTTCAGTATGTTTATATCAGATCTCTGAAAGCACATGGTAAAGGCTTTTTGTGTACATTTTTGTGTTGTTTGTGGACCAAGTGGAGACTATAAAAACTATGTAAGGTTGGGGGTTGATGTGTTTTATTTTTGACTGAACCTGGTATGAAATTTCATGTGACAGTGTGCCACAGGAATGAGTCTTAAACACAAAAAAATAAGTTAGCATCACTGATCTCCCGCTTCCCTCGTCACGAAGTCAAAGGACTTCTCGGTTCGCTCCCTAAAATAAGACCTGCGGTTGACACAAGCGACGCTCACGTTCGGTTCTGTGACATGAAATATGTCAGTAAATAACTCTCTCGTGATCTTTGAAGCTTTTTACGTGTCTTCAAAGTGTGGTTGCTAACATGTGGCTACAGATGTTGTTGTGGCCGTTCGACATCATCCCTCCGCACACGGTAACTCATCCGCCCGCTCGTCCGTCTTCGCTGCCTCAATGTGTCCATACACATTCATGTATTGCATACATGCATTATGCATTCCTATAATCTCTTCTAACTCAGACTTTCCAACTTGTAAATGATCAACTTATAATATATGTAGTAAAATTTAAGTAGGAATCTTATAGAAGGCACGGACCCTCGTGTAGATCCTCTAGACCCTCATGTTAGCTTTTTTCTGCTGGTTATTGAATGAACTTAAGCCTCAAAAATCATAAAAGTGATGTTCACTTGGGAAGATTGTCTCGCTGAACAAAACATCTAAGTATCCTAAACTTCTAATTGCTTCAGATTTGACAAAATCTAAAGGAAAAATTAAATCCAGGATACTGGCAGATTCAGGGGTGGATGGGGCAGGAGGGCAATCCCCCCTCCCCAGAGGACTAATGTTAGAAAAAAACGCCCAAAAGTGCCCTCTGTGATGCCCCTGCAGTGAATATAACATGATGGAGACCTTTACAAAACGTGCTAATGTGCTCTCTGGAGTTCCTTTCCATCTGTTAATGTGGTGCCCTCTAGGACGCCCTTTCAGTGGACAAAAAGCAATAAAGTGCCCAATGACTTTTTGCGCACTGGTGGCCTGCGGCTTACAACAAGTGCCCTTTTTACTATTTTTGCCCCTGTCCCTCAAGCATCCTGAGTCCGCCACTGATTCAGGGAGCCGGGTCGATTCTACCTCTGGTTAGGCCGACAAAAAAAAAGCATCATTCCTGCAGCGCTCCTCTGCCTACATGAACGCATTCAAACCTGCAGTTTGAGACCCAGCTCATAACAACAAATTCATTGACTTTGAACTTTATCAACTCTAGAATAAGCAGCAACTTTGCACATCAGTAGATCTATTTGTGACGGGCCAGCAGACACATTGATTGACAAAGATAAAGTCTGCCCTGAAGGTGGCGACAGAGGAAAGGTTATTTTAAGTAACTACAGAAAACAAGTTCCTTCCTGCTGGAGCTGTCAGTCCTAAATCAATCCATATTTTTGACAGATTTGGTCACTGACAACCCGTTCCTTACAGAAACGAAGGAAATTACATAGCCACTTTACCACTAAAGAACAATTAGATAAGTCACCAAGATCACCACTCTTTTCTTTTCTACTGTACTGTAACGCTGCTGGAATTTTAATTTCCCTGCGGGAACCTGCCCAAAGGGATCAATAAAGTTCTATCTAATATAATCTAATCTAAAGATCTGTCCTTTGTTTAAATCACACCTCAGAGGCCATTCAGTATTTGTTCTGGAGCTGTTGCTCATATCACATGCAGGTAAAGTTTGTCAGGTTATACTAGAGAAATTACAGATGTTCACATTTTCTTTTTTTTTTCTTTTTATTTCCTAGAAAACTTTCCTTTTTGGCTTCAGTTTCCAAAGTTTCTCCTGACCTTTGACCTTGTTCAGCTGTCATTTACTCACCAGCCAGACTCCGAAACTTAAGTACAGACTTAAGCAACCAAATCAGTCGTACTTAATTCCATCTCTTAACATAGATTAAGTCTTTTTTCAGATCGGAGAAACACGAAACATACTTTGCATTTCTGTAAGACTTCAGTTTACTTCATTATCCCCTGACTTGTTCGTGCACTTCTGGTGAAAAGAAACAAAATTAATTTATTCAAGCACAAATTTAAACGTCATTTCCAAAACAGTTCTTTAGAAAAATATTGTATCCTCTCCTTTAACACATTAATCTACTTTACAAACTATGATTTTACATAACAACATATGAGCAGTTGATGAAATGAGGAATACTGAACAGTAAATAGCTCGAACTCAGCCAACTACAGCATTAAAGTGCTGCTTACACTTGAATGTATCAACAATTACAGTTTTAGGGGCCATTTTTTATGGAATATTTTAAAACATTCGACCAACAATACCTACATTGTACACTTTAAGAACATTTTCAGTGTAGGACTTGCCGTTTCACAGAGTGGTTTTGCTATTTTTGCGTAAGTATAGGATTGGAGTGCTTCTCTAAAACTGACTCATAGTGGTGATGAAAGCAACATTTTACAATGTACAGAACATATATTGTGGTACAAATTGCACATGTGCTGAAACCCACTTGGATTACGTTGCATAATCTGTTTGGAGAAACTTTAAGGACATGATCTGCCTTTTGGAAACAACAAATAAGGGTTTGAGTGAGTTTCGTTCTGTGAGAAGGTTCAGATGGAGCTGCAGGAGGTAACTCACGGTCCGTTTGATGGTCCGTTGAACTTTGGCGGTGTTTTGACTAAAGCAAAGCTGAGGAGATGCTTCGCCTGCTTTTTGTCATTAACCTTCCTTCCCTTTAAAAAGTTTGAGGTTACCTGTGAAGAGCTTTGATTTTAAACATTTAGAGTGAAGCCTGTGAGTCATTCAGTCCAGCCAAACATTAAAAACATTTCCTCAGCGCAACCAGATAGACAAACGTGCGGCCTGACTTTGGTTTGGTTACATGATAACAGTTAATCTTTCAAATTGGGGGAATAAAACACCAACTCTCTGTGTTTCACTCTTTCTGAATGACTTATTGGCCAGTAAATATAAAGTATATAATCGAAAATGAAAACATTAGCTAACAACGACATAACTTTGCGCAGTTTCCGTGGGGTTTTGCTGGCATGTTTAGAAAAACGTCGGCCTCACATGAGTAGAGAGAGGAAGGAGGGCGGTAGGGGGAGAATCCTTTCAGGAAGCTTATATTAGCAGATGTTGGCAGATGTTTAAACACAGCTTTGGCCGCGGCTGTGGCGGTTTCCTCTTTGAAACCCCAAATAATCACTTTTACATGTCGCTTTAATGCAATTTCAACATGTTCACTGTGATGCAGCAATTAAATTGTCATATCTTACTTGAAGTTGTTATTGTTTATTTAAGATGAGTGTTTTGAATGTTCAAGACAGTAATCATACAATATTTAGACAGGTTAGTTTTTCAGTCGTTCAGTTTAGAGGCTGCAGGCTCAGATTTCACAGATCAAAATACGTAACATTGTTTTATTATCTCAATACTTCATGACGTTTTCTTATTTTATAGAAAATTGCTTATGAACACAATTTTAAACTAATAACATGTTTGGGAAGTCCGTCTCAGAGACTCCAGCTTTAACATATGGTTAGAACAATGATCGCTGCTGACTCTGCTTCTTTCACTCCAGAAACCCAAATGAGTGTGTTTGCATTTCTGTTATTGCACTTTCATAATATGTTTTCATGAGAGGTTTAACAGACCCCAAAACCTAAGTGCCGTCCCTAGAATCACATGGCCTGATCTACATTTTAGGTCTGTCATAAAATTGTGCTACAAAAATAAACTTGAATTTGTTCAGCAAAATTGCACCCCAGTTTGTGACACAGAAACGGTGAACTTTAAGTTTTTATGAGTTCAGAATGTCTTTAGGTTGCTCCACCACTTTGGTTCAGCCTGAAATATCTTAAAATCTACAGGACGGATTTTCTTTGACATTCATGGTCCCCTGAGGATGAATCCGGTCAACTTTGTTGATTCTCTGACTCTTCACCTCATGCTACCATCAGGCCAAAGTTTTGATTTCTACAGTAAAACATCTCAACATCTACATGATGGATTGGTACCAGCATTCATACAGACATTCACTGTCCCCAGACGATTTATAGGCTATTTTAATGAGTCTAACTGTCCAACTAGTGCCACAATCAGGTAAAAATTCCACTTTTTCCCGTAATTAATGTCTTTTACAGCTGCCTAAGCTGTATTTGTGCTTTGCGTAAAGGCTAAATTTTCAAATGTTACCATGTAGACACACTACACAGAGATTAACATTACACCTGCTCAACATTCAGGCCTACATATTAGCATTGTCATTCTGAGCATTTTAACATGCCGATGATGCTTTAAAGTCTGTTTTTTTAACCGTGTAAGTGTGAAAAGACTGTAGGCATTTATTAAAGAATTTTGTGGCTCAAGAAAGCTGAGTGAAACCTGACAAACTGCCTCGAATGATGTCACTTGAGTCCGGGCTTGAGTGTAGCTGACTAGCACACCTTTCCAACTGGATTGTCAGAAGTTGAACGGAATTGTGGGTAATGTAGGCATCGGATTTTTACAACGAAGAAGGATTCATGTAATAAAAAACATGAACTCTGCAGACTTTAATCAAGATAATAAAGTAATGCAAAAGTTAAAAAAAAACAAAACAATAACTGACGTTAAAAATAAAATTTCGTACATCTTTCTTTAAATTTGTTGAGTTGCGTACGAACATTATCCCAAATGTTTCCCTGCAAGTTCCTAACTCAGAAAAGGCACATGTCTTTCAGGTAAAGGTGTGATACATTTTGACGCCTGTCGCCAACTTCCGGGCCACCAAGTCCCATGATCCCACGCGATTTGCACGCTTCTTCTTCTTCTGTATGTGCTGTTTGATAAAGCGGTGATAATTACATGCTGAGCGTTCAAATCATCACACTGAGTCGAGTGAACATAAAGTCAAGAGAACCTTTTCTCTGAAAAGTAAGGTAACATTTGGGAGCTATTTTCGGCTAAAAAATTCCAACCCTGTCTTTACATTAGACCCGAGACGCTCAATGAAAACGACTTTGGATGACAACCCTGGTATTAGCGCACATGTATGGTATGTACAGCAGCATTATGACGGCTTGGTAATAGCAAAGTGGGCATAAACTTTTTCCAAACCCCCATGTAGGGTGTGCTCAGGAGGGCTACAACAAACAAACACTTGATTAACTGTCACATTTACAGGGTGAAATTACAGAGTGCGCCTCGAAGGTCCTCATCTGCGTCAGGAGGAGCTGTAATCGGTGCGGATGAGCTGCTGGTTAAAAAGTGCGCCGATGACGCCGCGGAGGAGGTTTAACCAGCAGGACTTTCTCTTTTTCTTCTGGTCGGCTTCCTGTCGGACGCCAGAGGGGGAGAGGGAGACAGACAGACAGACAGAAGGACACTTCTCCAGCCAGATAACTCTCCTCATATATCCAGGACGGCGCTGCGCCGCTCAGACGCATCTTTGAGTCAAAGCTCCGCAGAGAAATCAGCTGTCAGACCGGCTGCGTCCTTCCGCAAGGATCCGCCGGCGGCTCAGGACTCCGACAAACCGCATTTAAAGCCACTGAACGGGGTGAGTAGCCGCATGATCTCACCCAAACGACAGCTTTCTGCTTAACGTCACATTTACTTAAAATGACACATTTATGTCGGGATAAAATCTCCTTTTTTCCGTTCATTCAAATAGTTTAAAATAGTTTTAGTCTTGAATTGGCGTTAAAAAATAAAGTTTATTTTGTAGATTGACTGAATCCTATAGTTCACTTAAACTTTTCTCATGCAAGAAATAACAGCTTTATATATTACAGGAATATAATAGAAAAAGAAGAGCTGTAGGTTTAATGAAGTCATTGCAAACCAAAATGAGCAGCCTGCGGGGGTATTTTTAGAGGAAGGAAATCAAAACTGCTGCATAAAAATGCAGAAGTGATTAAACACACAAAAGCTTCTCCCTGAGGACCCACTGATGCTTCTCCAGACTGATCAGGTGTCCGGTGCAGACACGCTTCACACACCGTGTACACAACACAAGACGCTGCCTGCCCAACCTGACTGATGAGTAATGGTTAATTTGGTTGGATGAACCCGTGTGTAGCCTGAGGCTGAGGGCTTTGTGAGCTGGTAGAAAAGTCAAGGATGCTGCAATATCACAAAGAATTTCATTAAAGGGCTCAGTGGTGGATTGCATTACTAAGGATGCCTATCAGGCGGACTGGAAAGTTAACTGACAGGATTTTTTCATGGCTGATTATTAGCTCATGTTATTTTTCTAGCACAAAAATGTAAAATATTTGCTAGTTTTACACTCTCAAATGTGAGGGGCTGGTTTGTTTAACGGGGTTTCAGTGTTTTGCATGACTTTCTTCACCATATTCTGTCGATATTTAGTCTGTTCAGCAGTGAAGGCGTCCATAAAACAAGACAATCCTGAGTTATAAAGCCTCACGGCAAACCACTGACATGTCCGAACTACAGGAGAGTTACCTGATGTTTGCTGCTCAGACGTGTGGGATCGATATCCAGAAGAGCTGCTGAAATAATCAGTCAATTCATGGATTTACTGATGGACGTTAAATAAACTGACATCCACAGTCAATGTCATTTAAAGTCATTTATTATGTAAAAATGACAAACATTTCATTCAGGTCCAGTTCCTCAAAATGAAGGATGTTCCACTCTTCTCTTATTTGTACCTGTTTGAACTGAACATCTTCGGGTTTTGGAACATTTGGCGCAGAAAAAGAGGCAATTTTAAAGATCTCGCCTTTGGTTTGGACATTTTTTGTGACATTTGTGTCACCAATCAAACGATCGATCAATAATGAAAGTAATCATTTGTGCAGCCCTAGTCGTCTTCTGTATCTGCACAGGGTTATTGTGATGTAAATGAAGGCTGTTGGCCCAGACAGGAGAGGACAGACCCAGATTAGCGGCACCCGGGGAAGTTGCTCAGTTTGAGGCTTCTGGTGCAGCGAGTGTTTGTGTTTGAGAGATCAGACACGCTGAGTATGTGTCGTCTCTTTTCTCTGACATAATCGTCCCTCTGACTTCTCGCCTGCTCGCTGTGGGGTGTTCTTGGCCGCAGGATGACTGTCCTCACTGCCGATGCATTTGGTCGTCATGGCCGACGGGGTCAGAGGTGCTCTGGCAGCTCCAGATGACCCCCTTAACTCTCTCAGGGGGGCAAAAACCCTCCGTTTGGCCTGGAATAAACAAACAGCCCCTCTGCATGCAACAAAGGAAACATTTCTAGCTCAGTTAAGCAATTAAGTGATGAGATAGTGGAGACAAATGATAAGGCGGGGGTTTCAATTGTTGGAGATCTTACAAAAAGCTTTTCCTTTGTGTCCCTGTGTGGCTTTAAAAGCACTTGTGAAGATAAAGAACATCTGTCATCAGGCTGTAATATATACATGCTTGTGTTATCTTTGGTGGAATGTGAAATCCACATAACGCAAAGTTCAGATTGCTTTTTACACAAAACCGTTGATTACATTTTGAGACTTCCACAAACTGCCCTGATGCTGAACTGAGCCATCAGACTAACAACAGCTGAAACTGATCATCTTCATCATTTGAGGTTACCGTCGGACATTCCTGGGTGATTGATAAGTTCATAGCCTGAGGTAGAAGGGTATGAGTTAAACAGCTTTTGTTGCATGCATGTTTGATTCAACCCTTGGAGTGATTATGCAGAAAGTTTGACCTTGATAACATTTGGAATATTTCTCCTTCAGGCAATCAAAAAACGCGAGTCAGCACAGGTCCACATCGGCAACAACAGGAGAGGAAGGCCCTTACAGCATGGTGAAGACATGGGATGCTGCATTGAGTCACAGCAGGGAAAGATTTCTCAGAAAGTGCTGACTTCCACGTTTCAATCGCCAATCGAAACAAGGGCCTGACTGATATATCCGTTTTGATTATACGCAGATTTATCGGTATTGGCGGTAGAGTTGATCCAATATCAATACCAGTATCGGGAAATGACTCCAATACCACCGAAAATGGGATCATTGTCAGCGAGTACACCAGTCTGTGCACCGATCCGAAACCATGTGATTTATTAGCCGCTGAACGGTTCCTAGCTGCTTCCCAGTTAGCTTAATTAGCTTTGACTGACGTTACAGACCTGAAAATCAGTTCTTCTTGCAAACAGCACACAGAAAGTTGTGCTGTGCTGCTGTCGACTGTTTTTAAGAGCGGCGAAGAAGGACGGAGAGATTTGACGGAGCTAGAAAAATGTCTACATTTGACAATATTTTACACTTGAAAGTCCACCTACCAGTAAAACGGTGATGTGTAAGAAATTAGATTAGCTTAGATTCTAGTTAAGTTGCTGTTGCACTACTGTATTATAGTGTTTTATTGAAGTCTCTTTCCTAAATTATGATTACACGTTACATTTACAGGAATTGCCATTTTTATGCGCTGGTATCTGATCAGTACTTGGTATCACCTGCCATGCAAGTCTGGGTATCGGAACTTGTCTAATTGACGCGTATGTTCTCCAATATTTAAACTGTTTTTTAAAGCTGGAAAAAAATGCACGGACTGGTGATTTAATGGTGTAGTTATGCAGTTTGCCCAGCAGAGGGCAGTCTGTCATTTAATAACTAATAAGTGGCGTGTTTTCTGTTCAGTGCTCTGATGTTTGGAATAAATTTTGTTAAAATGTCAAACAACCTGCCCCCATTGCATATGTTTGTCACAAGCATTTTGATAGCAATATTCAGCAGATACTTAATATATATAATAACAGCTAATATATCAGATATTGGAATTTTCTTGCTCCCTGATATCAGCATCGACATCTGCCCCAAGATTCCCTATCGATCGGGCCCTACTTTAAAATTTATCAACTTCAAACTTTCTGTATAATCAGAACGAGAGCTGCATAATTCACCTTCTGCCTCAGGCCACATATTTATCAGTCACACCTTGTAAACATTATTCACTCAGTCAGCTGTTGATCATCTGCTATGGTTGACGGCTGCAAACCAAATGGACACAGAACACAAAGACACCACATACACTGACTTGCACCTTATTTATACACTCTGTAATATTTTAGGAAACGCTGCAGGGCAACAAATCCGCCATGTGCAGCCTGCCAGCCAAAACTGAGGCAATACGTGTTTTTTCTCTCGCGTTGTGTTGACTGTTGTCGGAGCCGATATGAAGAGGTGTTGCTCACAAACCTCTCTCACTCCCTTCGGTCTCGTTGCATATGTTGGCCTGTGTCTCTCATCAATTACGGTTTCCGCTGTTGTTATTCGGGCTTGTTTCCGGAAAACGTGCTCAATGTGTAATAGCCTCTATTAGTCACAGTGACTAACTCAGGATGTCTCTTTTTTTTCCAGGTAACAATAAAGATGCTTCTGTCTGTGGTAATCCTTCAGCTGCTCTTGGCTCCAGCGCTCTCGGTAAACTTCACTGAAAATCACACATAAGTCATCAAAGACTTTAATCTGTTCTTAGAAATTTTAATTGATTGACATAACTTTAATGAGCTCTTTGCTAATCGATTAAACACCAAAAATTTGATGGTTACTGTTTTTTTCATGTGAGGATTTTTCTGTTTTTCTTTACATAAAAGTAATGTTTGCTGATGTTTTTTTAGACTTAATGATTAATTGATTTTTTTCCTAAAAATTCAACTTTGATCCTTTTTTGTTCGCCTTACCTCTCATCGTTAATAATTGATAAGAGTTGGATGATTTCTCACCTGTGTGGCTTAAGAAGAGTTTCAAAGTTATTCTGGACCTTGAAAACAGTCGCTGTGCCTGAGGCCGAGAATTTCAATGAGATTTGTTTTGAAAGCAAACAAAACACTTTCTTAGATGAGTTTATGTTGTGTTTTACATTGTCTTGTTATGTATAACTTGTTTTCTTGTGTTCAGGTGCCCAGTGGGGATCAGTGGGACGCGTGGGGTCCGTATGGAGAATGCAGTCGCAGCTGTGGCGGCGGTGTGACCCTGAGAACCAGGCGCTGCATCACCCACAGGTGTGTCTCCTGCCCGTATTTAATGCACTAATGTGCATATACATAGACTTTGCAGTTGTGTAAACACACACTGCATATGGACTCACCTCTGTTAGAAAACTCAGCTCATTGTGAGGTCCTAAAGTTTTCCCCTGTGTGAATAAAGGTAATTGTGAGGTTCGTGGGTTCAGATGGTTTCTTGACTTTTAAAGAATGCCTTGAAGTCTCGAGGACGGAGGCTTGTCTTACACCCAGCACAGACTGCAGGGAGGAGCACTTTAACATTAAAAGGTTTTCTCCTCGTTGGGTGTTGCCCGTTGGCCGCTGAAGATGATCAGATTAGGGGTGAATAATTGTACCTGCCCTTTTTAGCCTGAAAAGACTGGAAGTGCTTCAGAGAAAATCTTCTTTCTCTGCTGCACAGATGATTTGTTAATTTAACACTAACGTCCGAATAATCAGGACAGGTTGAGAGATAAAGTCATGCTTGCCGTTGTTGTCAGCCTTCTGTTCTTTGCTCCTGCTGCTGTAATTCAGACTGCACACTGCCTCAGGTAACACATTAAAGCTGGGGTAGGCAATGTCTGAAAATCAAGCTAGCTGTACAATGAGACTCCTAAGGAAGCAACTCCCTGCTTTTGCTCTGGCTCATGTTTTATTTCGTTTGTTGTCGGTCTCTCTTTTAAGTCCAGTTTGCACCAAAGATTCACGACAAGACCAAACAGTTGCAGGGAAAGTTGAAGCGGAGTAAACTGGTCCGTCTCAGCTCGACTCAAACCGGCTGACGGTGTCGCCTGCAGCTCAGCTTGTCAAGTTGCCAGAAGCCAGTTTTAGAACGTAAGGCACGTCACTTGTTTCAACAGCCAATCAGCTTGTAGTGACACCACTGGTTGCTAAGAAGTGCAGTATAGAACAGCCAATAGGAACATACACTCTCTGAAATGACCCATGATTGGCTGAAAAGCGCCCGTTACAGTCTGAATTCCAAACCAAGGAGAGGTGCAGAAGTCTTGAGTTCCTTCAGACCACCTGAATTAAATTATGCTGAAAGGTTATCATGGGTTTTTTGCCCAATAACACAGAACATAAACTGCCTACCCCAGCTTTAAACTTTTAATAATCCGTATACATGAGTTGGGAAGCAAACGCATTTAAAATCCTGCTTAGTAAACCTACAAAATCATCAACAGCAAAAAATCTGCTTGAAGTAGGCCACCAAAAATAAAAGTAAGATGGCCAGTGCGAGTGATATATTACCTAACAGTATTAGATTGCTAATGCCTCAGTGTGTAAACAGCAGTTTACCTCTGTAGCTGACTATTGTAACTACATCGTACATATTTGTTATTTAGTCCAGTTGTTCTTGACAAAGATGTTGGGTTCCTCTGCAGGGTCACAACTTAAAGCAACAGTATGTTAGATGCACGTTGTCAAGTTGGAACAAAAACGGCAATTTAACAGAACCGAGTCATATTTTATGAAGAAAATGTCCTCTGGTTTTCCTTCTGATGTCCTACGACCGCTCTGTCTGTCTGCAGCCTTTTATTTAGCAAAGCTGTCCCCAAAAACTACACGCCAGCCTTTCTAATGTAAAATGTGAACCTGTAAAGTGAGATGTCACTTCAGCTGTCAGGCAAATGTAATGCAGGAACAAACACAAGAATTCCCCTCTGAAATGCAAAGCGCTTGAGCTGAAGTATAAATGGAAAAACTCTAGCAAAGTAAAAGTAGCTCAGCACTGTAGTTAAGCTCTCATCGCAGGTTACTGCCGCTGTGATTTCTTCCTAAACCGCCAGTCTGACTTGATATACTGTCGCATGTACAACGTACATTTTTTTGATTTGCAGCAGGCAACAATTATTCAATTTTCCACTCAAAAGTCTTCTGTCAATCATCAGCTGCGTTCGCTGTGTTTACAGCTTTTGTGGTTTTAAAGTTTTCGGCAGGACTGAGGCGTGTCGTGGTTATTGCATAACAACTCGGAGGGAATTTCACAAAAATACTTGTGTTTCTTTTAAGGAAAGATGCCCACCAGGCAGAACACGTTGATGAGCTGTTCCTTTAACAAGTCTAGACAGTTTCTGATTCAACCTGTGTGATATTTTGTTGCGTTTATGTGAAGACAAACTGTAGGAAAATGTAGTTTTTCTCACTTCAGGGCAAAGGAAACGCCCTGTGCAGAGTGAAGTGAGCTCTAACAGATCTGTGTGGGGTGGTGATGTTCAGCAGACTGATCTGTTAGTTTTCAACATGTCCATGCAGTCAGTCTGTTTCCCCTCTCGACTGAAAAATGAGTAACCTACACTACCTGGAAGGATGAACTCTGTCACATCTTGCCTGCCAGGTTTGCCAGGATCACACCTTTAAATACTGTGATTAGACACTGTTGACTCATTGTTTGCTTTACAGGAACTCCCATTTTGCAATATTCACTTCAGTATAAAGATTCCTGACCTCAACTCACACTTGAAAGGTTTTTAAATTGGGGTAAAGGTTGTCATTTTGTCAGTCACGGTCTGTAATCTATTTTAAAATGCCTGATCAATAGTTTTTCTTCAAGTATCATACGAAGGTTACTAAAGGTCATTGTACTTTGTCAGCATTGGCCACGTAGGTACTTAAACCCCACCCATTTTTCCCAAAATAGCTTTATTTATGAGATATTGTGTTGAACGATGCATGATAATATTGGCACATTTAAAGCCAATATCGGCATTAAAATTAAATATCAGATATCTGCAGATACAATAACTGACAAAATAACAGGCTGCTGTTTCCTTGATTAGTCGCCCGAGTCGATGCCATGTTTCGTGTTTCCTGTGGACAGATTTTTGCCCTGGCTGTGGGTATCGTTATAATTGTCTCAGGGAGAGCATCATCCAGTTTTAAGTCAGATGTATTTTACTTGTTTTGTTTAAAAGCAATCGTCTTAAAAAAAATGACATTTTTTACTTAACACAAGTTCTGTTTCTCTTCTTTTACACAAGGAATAAATATTACATAATTTTAAGATTTGTATCTTACGCCTGCATTTGCTGGCAGGCCAACTCAGTAAGAGTCTGCATAACAAAACTACATGTAAAGTCAACTGCAGAAAAGACTCCATGACCTCCACATATGTATCAGTGTTATCAGCCAAATGAGTTGTAAAATATTTGCATACTGGAAAATGGCAAAAAAAAACAAAAAAACGATATCATTTATCCCTAATCACAATTTTTTACATTTTGTCCATATTTAATTTGTGTTAGAGAAAGTAGCTGAAAGTGTGTGACAACGTAGCGTCTGTGTCAAAATCCTTCCTCACGCTAATATTCCAGCTAGGAAGGCAGCACTTGGAAGGAACTATTTTTCCAGGCGTAATAACGTTGGTCCCCACAGCTTCCGGCTCCTCTCTCTTTTTCTCGCTCAGTGATTTTTGACCAAATAAACACAGACGTTCTCTTTAGAAGGGTAAATTTCCTATAGCTAGCAACTTTCACGTGTCCTTTAGTGTTTCTATACCCTGTTCCAACATGAATGGCAGTGAAAAATGCAGCCTGACATCTTCCAAAGTAAACACATGGTCACATTCGAACAACATTTGTGGAAGAAACGTGTGATCTCTGCTAATGGAGACAAGTCAGAAACAGACTGGTATGCTCCTTTTAATAACTGTCACTTCTCTGACTTTCTGTGTGTATCATTTTAAACTGAAAGTACAGTTTGTCGCTCCAAATGTTTCTTTTCCGTCCCCGGGTGAAAAGTTGACGGCTGGATGTTGTCACTGAGTGTTTAAGCTTGTTTAGTTTCGGTTTTGGCACGCTGACAGGAGCGTGTCTTGACTTCCCGCTTCAGGGCAGGTACTTTCAAAGGTGACTTAATCATGAGTTATCTGCATGACTGGAAGCGAGGGAGGCTAAACAATCGTCCGTCTCACGGTTCACTGCCATGTGCGCCGATGTTTGCGCTCCATGCTGATGATGTTGAGGCTTCTCCTCTTGCTGAGGCCTCATCTTATAAGGGCACAAATTAAAGAGGAATGCCTCTAAATGTCAGAGCTGCAACTTGTTATTTCTGCACTCGCAGACAGTCTGAGCCGTATATGCATATGTGCTCTCTGCGGCCTAACCTAGTCATTAACTGTTTCTGCGTTACAATGATGACCTGAAAGGTTTTAATCAGCTGAAGTCGGAAAAGGGGATTTTTGGAGTACAGATAAATCTAATGAAAACACATATTTGTGGCTTAAAGGGCCACTCCTTTGATTTTACACCTAAATGTCAGTTTCCGCAGAATTCTCCTGAGCATGTGAAAACATTTGGCCTAATTATGTTTTTATTTTTTGGCGCTAGAGGAGTTTTTCAAAGTCTGAAAAATAACCCCCCTAACGTCATCATGGTAAAGAACATAAGGTCTAAAAAGTAAACTGAAGGTTGGAGGGATCAGGAGGTGGAGGGCAAAGGCACAGATCTCTTTACAACTTGGAGCAGCTCCTTATGTGGCTCTAAATATGGATCTGGCCTGGAAAAGTTAGTTCACTTGAAACACAGTCTGGTTATATTTTTTAAGTGATTTTTCAAGGCAAAGTTCTGTTCTGTCAATCAGTTACTCATCCTTAGATGTTTTGAATTGATGATTTAGTTTTTCCTTCCGGCATCCCTCCATGGTAAGTCAGTGATTCTAAAATGTGCACTCCAGTTTGTTGGCAGTCTGTGGAGATTTAGACCCCGTTTGACGGAGCAAGTTTTCGCATCAAACGGCACACTTTTCTCGTGGTCCAACCTTCCTTTTACATGACAACGGCGTCCCTGAAACCACGAACTTTTGAAACCGGGGTCTAGAGTCCAGTCTTTTGAAACTGCAGCCTTCTTTCCAGCTGTGTTAACCAGCAAAACTGAAAGCCTGTGAAAGCAGTGACAACGCTAATGCTAATGCTAGCGCAAGTCAATGCGTTCCCCTCTTATCACCACCTAACTCTGATTAAATACTCTGCAGTGCAGCCAAAGCAAGTCGCATATGACGACAGTCTATTGAGGCCAATTTGAGTGTTCCTATCATAATTTTAGAAGTTAAACTAACTACATGTGTGTGTTTTACATGTATGTGTTTTAAGAAAGGACCCCAGGAGGACTAGCTCTGCTATAGGACACGGCTAACTGGGGATCCAAGCAAATAAACAAATAAACTACGGCTGAATTTCTTGAATTTGTGGCTGTTCAGGGTTTAGCAGCAACAGGAAGTGAACAACTTCAGTGTCTCCTGTGGCATGTAATTACAAACTTACACCACCAACTACTGAGCTGGCATACATACTGAAGCGCTTTCGATTGTTCATGTAAACGCAGGTTTTGTGAAAAACCCAAAGGAAAACTTTTCTGTTTGTAGTAGAGCTGCTTTCGTCTAAACGTGGCCACAATCTTGAAAGCATCAAATCATCTTAAAACATCCATCCAAAACTCTCAACAGCTTCATGTGGCATAATCCAAGTCGTCTTTATGGTGTCATACGCTAAATACTTCCAAAACAATTTTTCCTACAGCTTGAAAGCTCCTAAATCCAACACAACTCAAATGTTTTGTGTCGTATGTTTCAGTTATTCCAAACATCAGTGAACTCTTACTCAGATAAATGTGGTTCTGCCAAAAACTGCCGAAACTCCTCTCTCTCTGCACTAGCTATTTTCATTCACTTATCCTTGTTCTCTTCCTAAAACATACAAAAAAATTATCTCAAACTTGTAAGCAAACGCAAATGGCTGGTGCAGAGAAAGGAGGATTCATAAATCATACAAAGCTTATCTGAGGCAGAGTACTCGCCCTTCAAACTCCACAGAAATATCACAGATAACTCGTTTTTGGAAGAAACTGCCTCAGCCGGTGTTACAGATCTTGTATTTGTTCTTTATCTTCCACATGCAGGACTGATGGAGGACACAACTGTGTGGGGCCAGACAAGTCTTACCGCACCTGCAATATCCAGGTGAGCAAACGCATCAGAAACTTCAGTTTTCAAATCTGAGATTCTTTTCTCTGTAACATCTTTTATTTATTTATATGTTTGTTGTAGTTGTACAGCCTGCGAACATTCTCATGCCTTTGATAAATCCAAAATATGGGTGTCACAGGAAGGAATAACATCGGACAATAAACCTACTTAAATTATCGTCTGTAAAAGTTGTTTGGATTAAAGAACCACGTGCAGAAACTTTTGACTTTCGAAGCTGTTTGACTTTGTTTTAAACTTTTTGTCCTTCGGCCTCCCTTTGATCACCTCAGGACTGTCCGGAGGGATCCAAGGATTTCCGTGAGGAGCAGTGCTCCCAGTTCGATGGGATCGACTTCCAGGGACAACGCTACAAGTGGCTCCCATATTACGGAGGTCAGAGGCAAAGAAGCAGGGAAATATTCTTGAATTTGTAAAACCATATATTGAGCGGAGAGAGCTTACATGTATTCTAATATAAATCTCATGTGTGTGACAGCTGAGAACCCCTGTGAGCTGAACTGCATTCCAAGAGGAGAAAACTTCTTCTACCGGCACCGCAGGGCCGTGGTTGACGGCACACAGTGCCACCCTGGGCGGAGGGATATCTGTGTGGATGGGGTTTGCAAGGTGAGCTGCACGGAAAACACCTGAGATCACAGGTTAACCAATAAGAGATAAAGACTCTAACTACATATGTGCTTTCTAAAGCCAGATCTATTTTGGTAAATATTTACTTAACAAACAAATTATTTCTTAAAAACTTAAAATTTC
>JAQLOL010000007.1:7444896-7457178 GCA_029783665.1 Naso thynnoides | reverse complement strand
TTATTAAAAACTTAAAATTTAGGTTGATATACAGTCATTGAGTAATGAGATGAGAATTACTAACGAAATGTGCACAAAGTCTACTACAGCCTGAGCTAACTGTAAATGCAACTTCATACACTTGTTAATTTTTCAGACGACATTTTTAAGGCCTCTACACATGATCAGCGGATCAGCCTTGCGCTGGCTGTCCCTTTGTTCTTCTATGGAGAGGGAGGCTGCGCCTGATTAAGTGGCACTGCGACCCTTAGCGTAGCTCACCGCTCGGATTTTTCCCCCGACCGCTCTGCTCAAAGTTCAAATCATTTGAACTTTGACCTAGTTTGCCACTGACCTTTCAAAGTGCAACCAATTAGATATCAGCTGTACGTGGCCAGAGACGATCTGGAAGCGAAACGTACAGGCAGAGCAGGGAGAGAAAGATGGAAGAAAAATCTCCAGCTCTGTGACCAAGTTTAACTCTCCGTTTTCATAGCAACATAATGTTTCATTCAGGCAAACTCATTATGGTCGTTTTGCTGCTTGATTAAGTGCAAGAACCTTATTTTGAGACAAACTTAAGTACCTAGTAAACAAACTCTTTTTTCCTTCCTCTGCCTTGTCTTCTACTCCCTGAGGTGACAGCTGGCATTGCTGTTGCCTAGCAACAGTGTCTGGCTTCCAGCCTCCGCTGTGCCTGCTCTCTCAGCCCTACCCGGTAGCGGTCGAAGCGTAAAGTTCTTTCAGGTGAAGGTCACTTTAGTTGCAGCATCCAAAGTCATGTGTTCTTTGAGACAGGCTGAAGGTTACGTAAACTGAGCGTTCACCGCAAAAACAACTGTAATCTGCCACAAACGTGTACAGAACATTCAGTCCAACAGTGAATAACAGGCAGCATTTAGGTGACTCAGAACACGTGCATTCATAACACTCATACTCATAACATAGTTTTCACTTGGTTTATAGTCCCAACACCAAAACACAATGCCCCACGGCATCCTGGGATTAAACCTTCGGCTCTACAGCAAATTACTGAAGTGCAGCGCTGTCTTTGCTTTAAGAGGAATTTCAGGCTCTGGCAGACAAAAAAACCTTGTTATTGAAAAAGAACTGTTTTTTTCAGGTTACTACACAAAGGTAAGAGCAGAAGCCTTTAGTAGGAGTCCACTAACGTTGTGGACAGTATAAACCTGCAACTCAGCAATGCATAGTGAGCTAAGTCTCTGCTGAGGTTCGCGTGGAGTACGAGAACAGAGCACGCGTAAATAAAAATCCATGTGGGTATTGTTGCAGTCCTCTGATGCTCATGTAGCCTGTAGCATATCTGCCAGCACCAACACGCAAAAAAACGTTGCCCTCCCTGATAAACAAAATAAAATCTAAAAAATTCATAAAAATAGAAATTACAGATTTGTTCACGGATATTTATTTCCACATTTGCTCGAAGATGAAAGTGATTTTAGAGAACTAATGCTGCACAAAGAACTCTCTAACTGGATGTGTTACTGAAAATATGAGTATGTGCATAAAGTGACACATCTCTCTTTAAGGTTCAGATTGCACAGACGGCTGGTTTACTGCATCACTTCATCAATCAGAGTCGGTCTTGTCAGGATCAGCTTCGCTCTGTGGAAATGTCAAACTCTTCTGCTCTCGCTCTGTTCTCATGTAATCATCACGACAACCTTTTCCTCAGGAAACACCTCCTCTCTTTGACCCCTGTCATCGCGTCTGCGTCGCCTCCTCTGTGGGGAGCAGCTGCCCAAAACTCCCCTCTGTTCTCTGCCCTTATTTTTAAAGCTCACTGTTCCTTTATTTTTTAGAAACCTTCACTTATTTCACCTCCATCTCCAGCAGAGTTTTGCTTTTTGGTTTTAGAATTGCTCCTTTTACAGAAACACTGTGTTCCCTCAGAGCTACCCACCACTTACATCCTGTTAAAATGTTAAATCCAGCCATGTTCGGGTTTGGCTGCTCAAACAGCTAGTGTGGAATTGGACCTTTGCCTTTTTTGTGGGTTTATGTAATTACACATTATATTCTTTGTGTTGATATGTTCTATGCTTGGCCACCTCTCCCGTGAAAAGAAAATAAATATAAAAACATTGGTCAGTGAAGAAGGGCTAGAAGAGTCACTCAGCAATACACAGAGAAGAAAAAACTACAAGGAAAAGTCGTAGATTCAAGATTTCACTGAAGTAAAAGTACATAAGTATAAACAAGAATGTATTTGAGAATGCTCCCTACAAATGTAATTGATGTCTAAGACATAAGCAACATTTTATTTTTACAACATATTTTTACTCTACAATATACTGTTTGCCAGGGTTTTTTTGCACATATATATATAAATTTTTTTAAAATAAAGTGATTATATATTTTAATTGAATCTGTGCAGTGACTCCAGCTGTAAGATAAATGCCGTGAAAGGTGAAAAACACAATATGTTCCTTTGAAATGTAGTGGAATAGAACTTTAAAGTTGATAAAATTGAAATAAACAAGTACAATATTTCAAAACTTTTACTTTCAATCACTGGCTAAAGGCGAATTATGCAAATACTTAAGCTATTTTTCTGCTGTGTATATTATCATACCTGTAACTCTTGGATTTTAGAAGATTAGGATTCGTACGAATGGATCGAAGGATGGAAAACAATCTAAATAGCTCTTAGGTCATTGTTGGACACCAAAACTGTCCTATAAAAGTTCAGACTTTTCTTAGAGGAATTAAGGAGGAATAAATTCTTTTGAGACACAACACACTTATTTGAATTAAATGTTTGAAGTACCTGTACTTTTGCTTTTTCGATATCTGCAGCAAACATAAATGACAGTAACAAAAAGGTCAACAATGGGCTCATATCTCTGCAGAGGAATATCAGCGTAACACTGGCACAGATCAAGTTTTTCTCATCAAATTTATCTCCGTGTTTTCCTTCTTCAGCGTCTGGGCTGTGACAACATGTTGGAGTCTCGTCAGCAGGAAGACCCCTGCCTGCAGTGTGGGGGTAGCGGACAGTCCTGCACGCGTGTCAGGAACAGCTTCACTGTGCGCGACCTGCCGACTGGTACGCCGCATTTTTACTCATCGCTCTGTTACACCGGAAAACTTCCCATTTCATCAGTGAGGCTCCGGAGAGCTCAGAGAGGAATGTCAGAGATGTTGAGCAGTTTTAATCAGTGCCTCCTTGTCATTTCAGGCTACAACCAGATGTTTATCATCCCTGTCGGAGCCACAACCATCAGCATCAGAGAGACGGTCGCCACTCGCAACTACCTCGGTGAGTGTTTGAGTTCTAGGAAAACAGAGAGACACTTCACAGCTGCAGTATGTTTGACTGTTCTCTGAACGCATGATGACTTTAATCTCTATGCACGGCCAGCTATCAAGAACCTGCGTGGTGAGTACTACCTCAACGGCCACTGGGTAATCGAGTTTTCCAGGGCGACACCTGTTGCTGGAACAATGCTGTACTACCAGCGCGGAGCTGAGGGGGACAACATCCCTGAAACCATCATCGGCCGCGGCCCCACCACAGAGCCCCTGGTTGTCGAGGTGAGATGCAGCTGAAAATATGTCTTTAAAACAGACTATGAACGATGTTTCTCGAATGATAAAGGATCAAATGCTGATGTTTAATATGAAAGGTGTCATAGTGACGAACCCACAGAGAATTATCACCTAAATCAGCAGATTGCCTCAGCTCTACGTTGCTTTATGTAAATTTTTAGAGATGTTCCGATAACATTTTTTCCTTCCCGATACGGATTCTGATACCCAGACTTTGGTAGCTGCAGATATTGAGGACTGATCGGATACCAGCGCGTAAAAACAAAAAATTTCTTTAAACGTAAGTTGTAATCATTATTAAGGTGCACAGACTGATACCAGCATTTTCGGCGGTATCTGAGGCATTTTCCAATGTTGGCATTGTATCGGAACTACTCTATCCATTTTTTTGCTCATTGTTTAGATTCCTCGGCCTAATATTTTGCCTCCCTCTCACTGCTTACATGGCATGCTTTTATCTACAACAGGAAGTTGTTTTCAGCATAAAGCTCTTAAAGTCCCACTAAAGAAAGCCTGCTTGGCACCAAACATACACTTAGGAGCCCGATTTCCCTCAGGAGTTGGTGGAGACCAAAACAGAGCTAAAAAGTGACATTTGGTCCTTTGACTCAAACACCTCACGTTGATCGATGTGTGTTTAATGTTGAAACAGTCAACCAACATTTCCTGATGTAAATTCAAAAGGCGATCATATGACAGTGTTGTGTTCATAGCTATTTTAGTGCCCCCAAGTGGCCAAAAAAAGCTAATGCAGATGTAACTCAACGCTCTTGGGCTGCACTGATGTGCTGTAAAGGCTGAAATGTTCATTCCACAATACAAAGAGCAGACAGACCGAGAAACTTACTCATAACTTTACCTTACTGAACATTTCCATGTTGACTTGAGAGAAAAAAACAGCCTTCAAGGAATCTTGACGGACTGGCAACGATTTGAGCGAGTGATCACAATCTTTGGAAATGGAGTTTAATCTTTTTCTCTCCTCTCAGCTGGTCAGCCAGGAGCCAAACCAGGGAGTGGAGTATGAGTTTTATCTCCCACACGGACGCTCCAGAGAGGGCTACTACTGGAGCTTTGGATCCTGGTCTGCCTGCAGCAGAGAGTGTGGATCAGGTCAGACTCCTTACACATTTATGCAGACTGTCACTTGTTAAAAGCTTTTTTTATTCTGCCTCTTGGAAAATCAAACGAGTCGTTCTCTTCCTTCACCAGGCTACCAGTCTCGTTTGGTCTTCTGCACCATTGATAACGAGTCTTACCCCGATTATCTCTGTGCATCTCTGCCGAGGCCTCAGACCAACCGCACATGCAACCCTCAGCCCTGCCCACAGAGCCGCAGGTAAACGGCAGCCACATTTCACGGCTAAAATGAGATGTTCAAAGAGCTTTTGGCAGGACTTTCCAAAGTCAGGAGCTCATTTTTGTTCCATTGCAAGTGAATGGAGAGAACATGAACTCGTTGTTACCGCTTTGCTTACGTGCAAAATAAATAACTTTTAGATCTGAGCAGCTTTTTTGACTGTTGCTGGTGTGCTATGACTGTCTGAAAGGATGGCGTACCTGTATCCACCAAAGTTGTGGAGATCCTCAGAAAGAGCCAAAACCATTGTACTCAGGTAACCCGAGATCTGTGGTCGTAGTGAAGTTTTAGTTTAGTCTGCAAACACATGGGGAGACGTAAATTTGGGCCCGACTAATACATCAGAATGCTGATATTGGCCTATTGCAGATACATCGATCAGGGGTGTGAAACTTTCAGTATCTTACGATTCGATTTCAATTCTTGGGGTCGCAATTCAGTTCAAAGTCGATTCTCAACTCAAGACGATTTTCGACTCTAAATCGATTCCTGATTAAGCATATAGGCTGTTTAATTTCAGAATCTACTTCGATCTATTGTGTAAGACAGAGTGGCAAATCACAGCATGACAGCAGAGTAAATTGTGTAACAATCATTAAGGTTTTTTTTTATATGTATATTAAGCTGTAACCTGCTAAATGTAAACATGCAAGACAATCCTTAGAGAAAACGTAACATTCAGTCATGCTAAACTTGCACAAATTTTAACTTTAAACTTTTAAATTCTGGGGAAATTCAATAACAAGTTCAAGTTGTGTCAAGTTGATCCATCAATAATCGTTTAAGATATTCTTGATTTATACCTTCTTTTTTTTCGACCAATTAA
This sequence comes from Naso thynnoides, assembly GCA_029783665.1. Classification (NCBI taxonomy): domain Eukaryota; kingdom Metazoa; phylum Chordata; class Actinopteri; order Acanthuriformes; family Acanthuridae; genus Naso; species Naso thynnoides. The sequence continues at coordinate 7,451,440 of JAQLOL010000007.1, read as the reverse complement.
AAAAAAAAAAAAAGTTAAAAACTCAGTTTTAGAATTTGTGAATCAATTTCACTATTAGAAAATGATCATTTGTATTCCTGTGTGAATTGGTTTTTTTTCACCACCTCTAATATTGGCATCAGCGTGCATGTTGCTGATACGCATCAGTATTTAAACTGCTTTTAAGGCTTGAAAAAATGCTTGGACTAGTAATGCAGAGGTTTATTTATGAAGTTTGTGGAGCAGAGGGCAGTCTACTTTTTAATGACTAATCAGTGAAGTGCTAACTGTTCAGTGCACTGATGTTTAGAATAAAGTTTATTAAAATACAAGACATCCTGCCTCCATTACACGTCTTTATCACAACTACATTCAGCCGATATTATATATATATAAAATCAGCTGTTATGTCATAGTTTAGAATTTTCTTTCTTCCTAATATCGGCAACAGCAACAGCCACCAAAAAAATCCCGGTCGGGCCCAAATCTAAATTATTATACACTTTGACCACTGGTGTCTACAAAATTTCAGCAAATGATTCAGAAATGTCAAAAATGTTGATTGAAACGTCTGTCACAGATTCTCCCCCATCAGATGTGTTTGGCTCTAGCATCTTTGTTTAGTGTGACGCCTGTTCCTCCATGCAGGGTAAGAACGAAGGCGTGGGGCAACAGTCCAGTTCAGAGATCTCCTTTCAACCTTTGAATGATCCTCATTTAACTTGGACACAGTTGACACTCTCTCCTCTCGGAGACTGAGCGATGATTTGCCAGATTTCCATCAAAGACCTCCTCCGTCTTTAATCTTCCAATCCGTGACCCCGGTACTTGATCTCTGAGCTGGGCTGCTGCCTGATGGCTTTAGCAAACTGTAAAACCGTCCGTCTCTGTCTGCTAGCGTAGCCTGTGTGTGCTGAGGTGTTCATAGGTCAAAGGTCGTCACGCAGGGGTTGTCGGGGTTTGTGTACGTCTGAATGGGACACAGCAGCAGTAGTGCGGTAGTAAAGAGCCGGGGCTTCAGTCAGTGACTCTCTGGTATTTCCTGCTTCCTTTCTTTGATGCTGCGGCTGTTGAGAAACCTGAGATGTTTATGAAGCTCGGGTGACGCTAACTGCACCCTCATTATCCCTCAATTGAAAGGTCTACTGCATGAAAGACCAGAAACAGTCCATGTTTGCTAAAGTTGGGGCAGAGATTTGGGTGATAAGGTGAGCTTGACCTGATTTTCAGCCTGCTTCCACCAATCAGTGTCTTTTCAAACTAATGTAAAAAATACTTTCCATCACTCTGACTTTAGCTATCTGATCTCTCCAAAAGTACGTGTTGTTTTTAACGTCATCACGTGTTTAGTAGATCAAATTTAGTCTCGTTTTTCAGTAGATGTGTAGTTAAAACGACGCATCCCTTTATCTTCATGCATTTATTTGAAGGGTTTCATTCCAAAACTCTGATCTTTATCTGAATTAAAGAGTTACTGGAATGCTAAAGGCTGAGATGCAGTTACTGCTCAGACCTTCAGTAAAGTTATTATTCTGTTGATGGACCTGAAATAAATTTTGGTTAAGCAGCATTAAAGTTGAAGTTGGTGACTTTGGGGTAGACATAACTTTTTTGTGTTTTATTTGGAAAAAATGGGATAATACCCACAGACAGCTGTTAGTTAGTGAAGTGGTCTGAGAGTGTAGCGAGAACTCTGTTTTTCCCATCACGCCTCTGTATTCAGAATTGGTAAAATTCCTCTCGCTTCCATTCTATTTGCCCAGTCAGTGACGCTCTCTGTACTCTCTGCCCTGATTGGTCGGTCTACAGTGCACTCCTTAGCGACAGGTGACGTCGGTACAAGCTGATTCGCTGTTCATGCCTTACGCTCTGACTCACCTCTGCCGACAACAGAGTGTCTGCAAACCACAACGTCATTCGGCTCAGTTTACTCTGCTGCAACTTTCCCTGCAACCGTTTGGTCTCAGTTCAAACTGGACTTAAAGCAACACTACGTAACTTTGACTTCAACCCTTGGCTTCAGAAAACGAAACTAAAAGATGCATGTTAATATGTCACACAAACAGCAATTTTAGAAAAACCGGGTCATATTTTATGGTGCTGCTCTGTCGGTCTGCAGCCTCTTATTTAACCCAGCCGTCCCCAACAACGACCCGCTGCTACAGCTGCTGCTTCAGTCTGCAGACAGCCTACGTGTTGCTTTCAGGAACCTCCGTGAATCACAGAGTTGAGGCAGAGCATCAGAGGGAAAACCAGAGGACATTTTCTCCATAAAATATGACCCAGTTTTACAGATATTGCTGTTGTGTGCGACACATCAACGTGCATCATTAAGTTTCATTTTTCAAAGCCATTGGTCAAAGTTACGTAATGTTGCTTTAAAAGAGAGAACGACAACCAATGAAATAAAATTGCCTCTCAACAAGTTTCATGCTACAGCTAACATTAGCTTGGTAGCTGTTTATCAAAAGTTAACAACTGCAGCTTTAACTGATTTCAGCATCTCAGCTTTTAAGAGTTGGTGCTTAAATTATTTGTCTGTGGTTTTTCAACTGTTATTTAGACAAGAGAAGCAAAAACAAGCTCTCAGTGTGGGAAATAGTAATGGGCATTTTTAACTGTTATTTGACGTCACAAAGATGAACTCAGTAATTACATATTAAAACTAATAGATTTATCAGTAATAGAGAATAATGTATAATTTTCAGACCCATAGCTAACACAGATTTTTTCTTTAAAAAGTAACAACATCAGGCTGAAAGTGTTTCACTGCCTGCTGCTTGCTGTCTGAGCTCTGTTACTGGGTGTGGATGGTTGTGGTTAGATATGTGTTCTGTCGCTCATCCAACAGGCATGACCACCAGCCAAATAACGAGTGACTTCAAGTTTTACTGGCCACTCAGGACAGTATATCACCATTGTTTAAAATTTAGTGTTCTGGACAAATGGTGGGTTCCTTGAGTTTACTCCCACATCGCTGCAGCAAGGAGAGAATTATACTGTTGTATCTCAGCCAAACAAGATTTTGAGGCTTGCTCTTTAATCCTCCTTTTCCCAAGAATTTCTGTGTCAGAGTTTCCGTGTCAACAGCCTGAAATACAAAGTAGGGCTTAATCAGAAAACCTTCCCCCTTAATTAAGAGATTTTGAAATACCAGAGATTTATACTTTATCTCTCTTATTGGTTTGGCATCCTTATGATTAGACAAGGACTTTCTTACAGGTTGTTTTGGAATGAAACTCTTTAAATTCAGTCTGTGCTGCATTAAAACACCTCCTGACACCTGTTCCCTGTCTCTCCTCCCTCCTGCTGTGTCTCCCAGCTGGAGAACCGGTGAGTGGAATGCCTGCTCAGTTACCTGCGGTGGAGGCTCTCAGGTGCGCAGAGTGGAGTGTATCTCCCATGATGCCGCAGGCCCCCGTGTGGTAGAGGACGCTGTTTGTGCCACCTATGCTGAGGCGCCACCCGCTCTGCAGACCTGCAACATGCAGAAGTGTGCCGAGTATCGTGCGAGTAGATGGAGCGCGGTGAGTTAATGACCAAGGATGTGATGAATTTAACAGTTTGATCCAAAAACAAAACTCCAAGATTTATGAATTCTATCAAACAATAATGTAAAATCTGCTCTGTTGTGTTTAATACCCAAAACAAATGACTACATTTAAGTGCACATTTAGCTTAGCATCAATAGCATATTGTGTCTACTGCAAAATAAAGACACATTTTTTTACTCTTTTGATATGTTTTAATTTCATAAAAAAAAAAAGCTTGACTGTATAAGATAGTATGTAGAACAAAAAGATCAAAATAGAAAAAAATAATCATATAAAGAATGGATCATACAAGACAAGCAAGTGGATTTGTACGTTTCCTTTGGTCTTTTTTGGCTTAAAAATATCTTAAAAATAGGGCTTTGCCAAGAAATTGATTCTGTAATATGCAGCAATATTTATTTTCAAGATATCTGTATTGATATCCAGCTCCAAAAATCAATACTTTGTATTTTTAAAAATCAGGTTTTAAATGGGTTGTGAACTACAACCTCCAGTTACAGTGCAAGAGTGAATTTAAATGGAATTTTTCTTTTTATTATGGCAGCTAAATCAGTGTGTTTGGTAATTTGCCAATACCGAAATAAATTGGGAAGGAATTTTTGGATTAATTTGTTTTGGTTCAATTTGTTTGCTGATTTTTGTTTTTTCAGTGAACTGTGTAATATCGCAATATATCGCAATATGTGACGTGATATATTGTATCATGACTGAAAAATGATATTTAAGAGGCAGACAAAATATATTTGACAGAATTAAGAGAGGTCTTTAAAGACACAGCAGTGAGGCGTGAAATGTTGAGGGTTCTCAAAGTTTGTCTCAAGTTTACGAGGAAACACGGATGCTTCCCACTGTGACTTCAAAGTAGTCATCACTTCAGAAATTTAAAATACAAAACAAAGATTACATGAGAAGACAAGATGAAGCTAAAAAGCTTGAAGCACAACCCTTGATATTGATTTGAGACAAATTTAGGGGACCGGATAAAATTACAGACTCTTGGAAACATAAGAAGCAGCTTTTAGTCTACATTTGTCGTCATTTGCCAGATATGAACTATGTCAAATTTTCCTCATTTTTTCTCTTTTCATGCACTTCACTAAAATTATATTATATAAAATGAGTTTAAGGCCTCAGCATTCAGGAGTAGTTGTAATCTGAGTGATGAACTGTGTGCTGTTGTGTTTGCAGTGCTCAGTGACCTGTGGTACAGGTGAACAGACTCGGGATATCACCTGTGTTGGTTCCGGAGGAATGAGACTGGATGAAACGGCCTGCAGCACTTTGCTCCGCCCCACTGCCGTCCGAACCTGCAGGATGGCAGCCTGCCAAACTACAGGAGAGATCAGCTGGCACGTCGGAGAGTGGGGACTGGTGAGAACAGCGAAAACACAGAAAATACACGCACACTTGTGCTCAAGTATAGGTGACAAAGCATAGACGGTGTTTGTTGCTCACATTCTCTTTTGCATTTTCCTCCAGTGCTCTAGGAGCTGTGGCTCCGGCTCACGAGATCGGTCAGTGATCTGCTCAGATTCAGCGAGGAACGTCTATCCCGTGGAACACTGTAACACCTACCCCAAACCCGCCGCAGTGGAGCGCTGCAACACCCAGCCCTGCTACAGCCCACAGAGTGAGCCAATGAGAAGCAAGCTCATAATTTAGGCCGCTTGCTCCTGCAGCATACATTTTCATGCACATGTTAAAATGTCCGGTTTCTTGCACTGCATAATATTTAAGTTGATCTTGGTCGTCCTTTATTTTTATCATTTTTTCTGAATAGTGTATATTTCACGACATTTTAATGAGACTAAAGGCCGGATTTTTAAATGCACGTCAGTTTCGGACGAAAGTGTGCAAAGGCCTTAAATGTTCTCTTCACTATTCTTAATATACGTCTACATCTCCACACATATCCAACCTTTGTAGTTCTGGCCATAGAGAGAAAGCGAAGAACACACAAATCCAAGTTTTCTGTAGCATTAGCATTAGCAATACTGGCTGAACAGTCACCTGCTAAAAATGCATCTACAAAACGAAACACACACCACACTATCATAACTGCCGTCATTGCCTCAGCCTTACAAAGATAATTCAGCCTTTCGTCCACATTGTCATGCTGTATCTCATTGTTTTGTGTGTATTCTACCTGGTGTTTTTTTTTGCAGCGGTTCCCAGTGTTCAGGACCCACGAGGACACGACAACACACAGACAGCTCTCCAACCCGACGTGCCAGACCGCGCAACAGGTTGGACTCCATCTCAGTGTTTATCCGCTGATTAATGACTTCATCTGGTCTCAGTATTACTAAAATATCTATAAACCTGTGAGGTGTTTTCAGCCAAAGTATTTGGAGTGTAAGCTGATGTATTTAGGACCAAACCATCAGCCAGTACAGGTTACACAGAACCTCAAGAACGATGACAGCAAAACCACTGAGAAAAACAGAATGGTTCAGCACAAGCGGTTCTAGCTGGGTTCAGATTGCGGTCGCCGTGTCTGAAGGGGCCTTGACTGAATTGCATGTTGACGTAATTCTGTTATCTGCATTAGCACCAAGGTGGTTAATTACAGACAAGCTTGTTATACTTAAGATGCACCAACTGATGTTGGATATGTGTAACACTTTCTGAAAAAATTGTGAGGTTTGTAAGTTGCAGATAATTTGTCTGTTATCATTTTTGCTGAACTTTGTCTTTTTTTGCAGAATTTTGTTCCTTTTGCTAGCTCTCCTTATCTTTTGGTAACATCTATTACTAGTCTTTGTGCTTGACATTTGTCTTTTTTGATAGCTGTTTTTTGTTTGTTTTTACTAGCTGTTTGCTTTTATGATAAATGTTGTTTACTCTTTTTTTTTTTATTTTTGCTGGCAGTTTTTCTGCTTTGCTGTCTATTTTTAGCGAGTTCTGATCTTTCCCAGCTAGCTGTTTTTTGCTAGTTTTTGTCTTTCTCAAATGTGTTCTAGCTGCATAAACTCTGCAGTTACATATGACTGTATATTTCAAGTCTTTCA
>JAQLOL010000007.1:7360570-7373861 GCA_029783665.1 Naso thynnoides | reverse complement strand
ACATCCATAAACATTAATTCTTAAATCCCAGCAATTTAATCGAGACTGAGTCCACAATTCAAAATGTGACAAAATCCGCCAACTGGTGAGCTAATACAACACGTGTCCAATGCAAATTATCTAAATTTGCTTGGATCATTTTCATAATTTCGCAGGAGAGAATTGCCTTGTCTGGCTTGTTTTTAATACTCTTACTTAAACAGATGAAGCCACATTGGAAAAAATGTGGAATTATTTTACCCTGCAGGCAGGATATTTGACCTATGCCTGAAAATACGGTTTTTACATTTAAATTTAACACTGGGTAGAATGCTTGCAATTTGGTTTTGCAGTATAGAGATTATCACGGTAACTGTCACAGCTGTCAGTACAGGCAGACACTCTATTATCTGTAAAGAACCAAGAGAGAGAGACACTTTTACAGTTTTCCTGAAATAGAAAAAGATACGAAATCTGCCAAATAAAGTCAGGAGGTAAAGTAACAGGGTGGTCCAGATTTCAAGAAAGTTTTCCAAAACTGGAGAATCACAGGTATAATCTTCACATTCAACAATATAACTGTTGAAATATCCTTCTTCTGAGCACAGTGAGACTTTTCTGGCTGCATTAACTCGGCTGAAACGTTGATACATCCCTTAGGTTGATATTAAAAGCCCCTCGCATAACAAGGTGAAAGGAAATTTAAACAAAGGAGGAATAATACTTTAGAGGATACAACAGGAGACAAATCCAGCTCGTCTCGTTGTAACAGTTTGTCCAGAACAAGCCAGACAGTTTAATGTGATTTTAGTCTTGGCAACAAAGCGTGGTAGAAAATCTCTTGTCAGACAGCTCAGAGTAAAACTAAAGCATAGTGTGCAGCTTTATAAGAGAGTGCTGACCACGTTTAACTTTTACTTTGGTGTCCTCCTTTTGGCTTGGATAAAGCACAGGAATAACTCAGTAGGCAGTAGTTAAATAAAATCATGTATCTGCATTGTATGTTTTTTTTTTCCCCCCAAACCATTGTAAGGAATATGACTCGTTCCTCATTATATACCCTACATAGTGGAACACAGTTGAACTATCCCTCAATCTTTCTGCTTAAGAAAAGAAAAAAAAAGTAGTTACATGTTTCTTCCACAGCAGAGCTGGTGAAACAGAATAGATCAACCTGAGCCAAAGCACTGTGGATGGAAAGCAATTTGTCCATGTGATGAACTGTTAAATCCTTAAATCAGTATCTGAAGCCAGCTCTCTTTAAAAAAAAAAAAAAAGAAAGAAAAAGAGAGGGTGATTTAGGTCTATCCAGCTGCTCTTCCAGGTTAAGAGCCACAGAGTCTGGCCTCTGCCCACACACTGACCTGTCCTCCCCATCCCTGACTCAACCTTAATGGATGTAGCCACTCAAGCTCCACTGTCGTATTAAAACGTTAAATCACAGATTCTGAGACGGCTTTGTCCGGTAAGTGGAAATAAACACTCCTACCAAGTCTCCCACACGTAGTCATTTCTTAGTCATACTGTCCCAACCAGACTCATCTCCCGTAAAGGTGAAACCAGAGACTCTGGCGGATCAGAAAAAGCCTTTCGATTTATGGTTCTGAGTTCTTTTACTTGAGCTGAAGATTAAAAAAAAATCAAAGCACTCTTAAGGGGACATTTTTTAGTCATTACACATACAAGCATGATAATTCATTAAAGCAACTTATTATTTAATACAAGTAATTTTGCTTTTAGTCCAGAAATAAACTCAGTGGTTTCTGGAGCACTTTAGTGATTTAACAATATTCTTCACTTAAAAAAAAACAAGCACAATTTATAATAGCTGAGACCAGCAGCTAAAATGCAAAATAATGTGTTGTTTGAATGTCATATCCTTTCTTTACTGTATATTTAGAATGAAAAGAAGGCGAAAAAATAAAAAAATAACTGTCTTCAACGACGCCTCTCACGAGAGTCCATAACAAACGGTTGATGAGTTATGGAGGAGGGTGGGGCTTACGTGTGGGGGCGGAGCAAGGCATGACCAATGAAAGTGGGTGTGTTTCTACAAAGTTTGACCATGCTACATTAGTCCGTCAAGAAGTTATGTGCTTTTTTGTTCTGGCCACTCCCACGGCCACGCCCCCTTTTTGCCTGTTGGACCTAACAGTTAAATGGCTGTCCTTTGGCTCATGACCAACCTTTTCGCTAAAACTTGTGCGAATCTTAAATCCATTTCAAAATTATGTGCCTTTTTTTTTAGGCCACTCCCATTGCCACTCCCCCTTAAGCTGACTGGTCTGAACACACGCACACACATACGCATACACAGTTGACCTCCATGCCAAATTTCAGCCTGTGGCCACCAGACAGACAGAGCTGCTGGTCACAGCTAAAAAAAGGAAGTAATTGCGGGTTCTAGAGTAGATTAATACAGATGTCATACCTGCACATTTAAAACAAAGTTGGAGCCAGCAATCGGTTTGTGTTAGCTAGCTTAGCTAGCTACATAAGACTGGGAACGATGTGAAACAGCTAGACTGGCTCTGTCAGGTTACAGAATCCACCACCGAGCTCACTGATTGTCATGTCATGTCCATAGAAAAGCTGAAGTTTCAACGAGTTATTTGCTGAACTTCTTCTTGGGGAAAAAAAAGATAATTTGAGGTTTTTACCTTTTTTGGAATAGATTTATCAAATTGGAAATGACTATAAGCTAACTGTCTCTTGGCTTTGGCTTCACATTTAACGGACAGATATGAGAGTGCTATCAATCTTCTCATTCAGCTCTTGTCAAGAAAGGCATTAGGCATAATTCCCAAATGTCTTACGCTTCTTGCTAAAGACAAATAGCCCAGTGCTGATAACATTCTCACGAGGAGCTGCATAATTTTATCTATGTCATAAACCAATATTGACACATAGTTTTCAACATTCTAAATTACTCGTGTCTAACTGAAAAACAAGTAACAAAAAAAGGAAATCAATGAAGAAGCAAAAATCAAGCCTCCTGGAGAGAATTTCAAATGAAAAATAGTTTTCTTAAGTCTATCTAATCTAATCTGCTGACTCAGACTCTGCACTGCATCCCTGCCACCTCTCGGGTTCGAATGAGACTCCAGTTAGCTTCTATGGGACCCCTGCTCTACTAATGTACACGTGTTTTACTTTTAAATACTGTCTAAATAAACTTCACTCACGCCAGCAGTGAACGACAGTGAGCCTGAGCCACATGGTATCTGAAAAATGACTTGCTTAACTGGCTGAGACAACAAGATAAGTGTCTCTTCGCAGCAGACAGTGTAGTTTGCAGCAAGTCAGCATAGAAGCTGACAACAGTCGAACACTGTGCTGTGGTTTCAGTCGTACCAGGGACTATCAAAATTGTCCTGATGTGGTTAACCGCACCCACCTGGCTACTTATGGCGGTTAAAACAGATATAAGATTTAACTTTTTCAAGTTACTGTCTGACTAAGGTCTGTTTGACAGCAATTAGCTGCTACAGCATTAGGCCAAATGACGGGACCTGGCATTATCTCCTAAAGGGGAGACGGCCCCAGTGGTGGCTAAAGTTAAGACCTGCCCAGCGTCCCATAATCAAAACCAAATCAAGCACATGTCATGTGACAGGAGCTATTGCTGAATCTGGTGATGAACACACGCTGCTTAAAATAACATCAATTGACTAAACCTGCTGGAAGAAACTCGCACTGACTCCCTTCCTGCAGATCATGCGAAGTTTTATTTCGTAGTGCGACAGGCAGCACATCAAAGATTTACAGAGGACCTAGCACTCCAAACAACATAACAGGGTATTAAATGCACCCCAGAGGAAGAAATCTCACTTTAACAACTCCTCAGAGGACCTTTCTTTAATTTCCAAAAAGAAGAACAAAAACATGCGTATTTTTTCATCTATAATGGATGAAGAGAAGCTTAGTTAGAAATCCCCTGACATTGTGAGGATATGCTCAGCTATCCTGTTCTGACTGATGGCCCGCCAAAGAGATAAAATGAAAGATCAGCTGAGGGTAAATCACCGGGGGAGTTACACGCCGGTTTGGTACTGATATCTTGACCGGGAAACGATGAGATCTCCCATTTAACAAGCCACATTCCCTCCACAAACACAAACACACACAATCTCACAAAAACATGTCAGCCAGAAGCACACAGAGCCCTGAGCTCGCTCTCTCCACCACTCATAAAATAAGTGAAATGCAACCCCCATTGTGCAACCATTACAGCATTAACAAAATGGTCCTTTTTTTAACCATCATTGGCAGCGAAGCTGTTCCAGCCTGCACACGGCAGTGGAACAAGAAGAAAGAATATAATTAAAAAATAATTTTTTATATATATGCCTTCTAAAAGGTTGAGAGGAAAAAAAGCAGGCAATATGAAATGGAACAAAGGTAGAAAATAAATGAATCTTCGGATTACATCTCCTACAATAAATGCAGTTAAGTTACAATATTTTCAAACTAGCATAGAGTACAGGCTATTTCCTTGGAGATTATAAATACATGCATATAACACAACATACTGCAAACTGTTGATCCCATTTTCACCTTAGTAGCGAATTGGCTTTCTTGATTTTTTCTTTAGCAACATGGTAGCTGATTTATATCCCAGATACAGCGGAGCTGCGGCAACAGGAATGAGCAGAGCGGAAAAATACGAGTCTGACAAAACAAAGTTCTGTTTTCTTTGGGCAAACTAGCATTATTTTTATTTGGCTTTTTTTCTCCAGTAGACCATGTCTCACTCAACTCTATAGACCTGCGTTTTTTAAAAAAAAAAAGTTCTTCATCAAGTCAGCTTTGCACTCCTGTAACACTGTTGGAATCACAACGGACAGTTTTCCAAAAAAGGACTAGATCTTATGCAGCAGATGCAGCGACAGTGTTGTGCATGAAAGAACGCTTTCATTCACGAAGCATGTCTTTGGTGACGGTGAACTGAACATATCTGCTTGTGACTGATGAATTTAGACTTGAGCACAGAGTAAACAACGCTCACGCATTGTTTTGCAGCATTTGGCTGGCAGTACAGGACAAACAACTCCAACAGGAGGGGAAACAATGTTTGACAGGGGATTGACAGCAGCAACAGAATCAACCAGTTTAAGTATCCGACCAGTTCTTTTAAATATTTGTTAAGTAATGATGATGACAAGAAATCCCTGACCAAGAAAAAGACCACACGCAAACAGCCAGATTGCTCCTCCACCCAAGTCATCTTCACATTCAGTGAGGACGTGTGAACCACAGGCACATCCGTTTTTCTTGTCTTTCAAACCTTCACAGAACTCTACAGTGATGTCAAGAATTTTTCCACACCTTCTTCTGCCTTGTCAAACCCGATGCCCATACTACCCACAATGCACAGGCATCTAAGAGAGAACATTGGGTACAAGCGACCTGAACTGTGGTGCACTCCAAACGGACTCTCCCAGCTGAGTCTTGGTGTGTTTGTGTGTTTCTTGCTGTGATGTGGAAGGTTGTCAGCTGTTTCTTTGAACTGTTAGTATAATACTGTTTATGAGCTGCAAAGAGAGATATGGTTTCCTGCAACCAGCTAGATGTTGATCTACTTAAGTACTTGTTGTTGCATTTGGAAATCACCGGCTGTATTGCTGTCACTGTTAAAACTCAAATTTATAACAGTCCACACCCGTTTGAGTTAATGCTTCTGGTTCGTTTCAAAATCTCACTGCCAGAACTAATTTCGTCACAAATAACTGTGACATAAACATGTTAATAACTTCATGACAATAATAATATTTGAGGTTCATATATTTTGAAGAAAATTACAGAGTGATTTTACATTATTTTCCATTTTCCAGACTTTCCTTTTTAAAAACAGATCCTTTTTCAGGGGCATATTTTTGGAGAGTTGTCTGTCTAGTCACAGAGGTGACATGGCTGTTATATGACTATTAAAACTGTTCTAAGGTGTCAACTCTGATGTGTGCTGACCTGGAGAAGCACTTCTCAAATGTTAATATTCATGTGCTAAAGGAATACTGTCGGTAATTTAAGTTGGCTGGTTGACGTAAATTGGCAGAAAAATACAAATACAGACTCCGATATGTTTGTCATTATGGAGCCGAATTGTTTTGTTCTGGTTTTTCTCGTAATTAAAACTCCATTTAGTCAAAAGCCTTTCGTCAGAGGAGCCAACTGCAACAACAACCCTCTCCACTTTGTTCTAACAAAGGCTGACTGAGGCTTTTAAGCCTGATTTGATATCACGGGGACGGTTGAATCAGATGCTGTGTAGTGGGATAAAAATGTCTGTTCTGTTTAACTAACAGGAACGTGCACCTTGACGTGGATGACATCACTGCTTCTCAGAAGAAGGCCTTTGCATGCACATGTGGAGATTCATTGCAAGCCAGACTACGTGTGTGTGTGTGTGTGTGTGTGTGTGTGTGTGATAGAGAGAGAGAGAGAGAGGCAGCTCTGTGTGCCAGCTCCATGCTAACGTGTGATGGGCTCATTATCCCCTTTGGGAACAACAACAAACAATGCAACAACAACACATACACAAATATATATGGGCCATGTGATGCATCCCTTTGTCATTAATCACCGGCTGTTTTTGGCATTCCCTCACTCACCAATTCATAGATGGGTTAAATGGCGGTAAAGGAGAATGAAAGTGAGTTAGCCACAGAGGTAACAAGCCAATGAAAGTTGTCTACCACAGTCAGGACTAATTGTTTACTGTTCCATGCTTTAAACAGGCCAAGGTAATCACTTCTGTCCGATAATTAGCATTTAGTTTTTCAGGAAATCTATAAAGCGAATGCCATCCCTCACACTGTTTCAATTAGTGCACTTTTCTTGAGTGTGTTATAAAATAAAATTAGAAAAAATAAAAAGGAATCTATGAAAAGCTCTGCCCTTCTCCTCCTCCCCCTTACGCCTTTTAAATCTCTAATTGGGTTTTGTCTTTAAAAAGAAACCTGTAATTTAACATTCTCAAAGTAACCCTTTTAAATCCTCATAACACAGTTCTAATATGTTGTGAACTGGCAAGCAATAAAAGAGCGGGACAGCTTTCACACAGGAGGCACAAAGTGTGTGTGCCACTCACAGCAGGTGGGCGAGGATCGGGCTTAAACATTAAAGTGAAGTCCCCTCCTCCACCATTTCTGTGAATTTGACCTCTTCGTGTAATTGCTGTCATGTTTCTGTAGATGTGCGCAGTTGTTAAAGATGACTTGTGTGAAAAGAGTCACGAAGGGGCAGAGACTTGAACACGGACGTTCAAAGACGTAACCTTTAGTGCTCTTTGATCTCTCTCACTGGGCTGAACCAGAGAAGAAATGAAGGACTGCACAGAACTGAGCTTCTCCTTCGTATAATAAGGTGTCTGTCTGTAACTTCACTGCAGTATCAAACAGTCCGTCGTTGCCGTATGAAACGCTTAAAGGCAGCACTCTAATATCAGAGTCAGAGTTGTTCCGATGCCGATGTCAGTACTGGAAAATGCCTCTAACACCGCAGGAAAATGCTGGTATGGGTATCTGCGGGTGCACCGCACTGTGAACAGATCTGACACCACGTGCTTTATTAGCCGCTAAAACGTAACCAGCCACTTCCCAGTTAGCTTAATTATCTCTGACTGATGTTACATAGTTGAAATCAGTTCTCTCTGCCCTCGGACAGTACACAGGAATGAAGTGCTGCCACTGTCAAGTACTATTTTTAAGAGCGGCGAAGAAGAACGGAGATTTGACAGACCTAGAAAAGTACATTTGACAGTGTTTTACACTGGAAAGTCCACCCACCCGTAAAGAGGCGATGTGTATGACATTAGATTCAATTATTATATCAATATTTTTTGCTACCCAAGTTTGGGTTTTGGAATTAGTAACAGGAAGGAAAAAATAGTGTCTGAACATCTCTCATCTCTAATCTGAGTTGTACAATTCATGTAAGCATAAATGCTTTCTGTACCATTTTTTCAACCAAAATAAACAGATTTTTTGGCCACTTGGGGGCGGCATAAACAAGCAGTACATCACACATTGATAACTGAACTTTAAAATGATAAGTGAATGGGTCAGCAAACAGTTGCTTATTTGAACATCCACCGTACACAGAAAACCATAAGCATATATTCAGAGTCAGGCTTCTGCCGCCTAATAAATGTAAGTACAAATTTTACTCTTTTAGGATTTTTTTTTTCTATTTCTACCACCTCCTAAGGGAAATACACGTTTCTAGCTGCTAAATGTTTCACTATGTTCTTTAGCTGCTAACTGTGTGTGTTCACTGAGCAGATATTGTGGCATCTGCACATTCGGGATGCTGATGCAGCGAGACTCAGCGAAAGTAGAAACGTCAGGGGTCATCAAACCAAAACAGTGAAGCAAAAGGCACTAAAGCACTGCGTAAAGCGGAGGGGAACTGTAGAGATGGCTTATTCACCATGACATCACATTTAGTCATCTGATACATTGTTGTACAGATGTTGGTTTTTTTTAACAGCTATAATCTGTTATTATGGTTATAAACTCCAGTAGATTTAATAATCTGACAAGGGGTCTATGAAAAACAATTTCACAGAATGCTTAAATCAGATTTCCTCTTTACATGACTGTCAGGAGATTAAATACGAGATTAATGAAGAGGATGACTTCCTTATGTTTCTTTTGAAGTGGTGTAAAGGAATCAGAATGAAAGTGAGTAAGGGGGGAGAGAGGGGGGGTGTTTCTTCTTTTCGGAAACGGCTCTAAATCTGATTAACAACATTCCTTGTTTGTCACTAATGCTACATCCTGGCTACAGAACAGTCAGCTGTCTCTGTTGTTCCCAGGAAGTGTGGAAGTGTGTGTCTCGTTCTCTCTCTTTGTACGTCCATCACACATTACAATAGATTCCACCCCTCCACTGCATACTTAAGCTGAGACCACACATTAACTCATATCAAAGGAACCCATTAAATATGTGACAGAGCAGAGGCTAATCTGCTAAGCTAGTCTGATAAGGAAGAGGAAGTGTTTCAGCCGTCATAAGAATCGGAAGGATTACAGGCAGCCATAACTCTTTCAACAGGCAGTATTCGTCTCAGACAAGAGCCGGTGCATGTTGCTAACGCGATAAATCTGCAGAGAGCAAGCCTCCGCAGAGGACTAAAACAATTATCTAATGCAAATACACCGTATACACCGCAACTATCAGGAGAATCTGCAGAATAAAGGAGGCTGAGTGAAACAGCGATGATCCGTGCACGGAGTTCGCTGGCTTGAAATCACATAGCTGGACATTGACTGCATGTCATTACACTGATTAGAAAGCGCTGAAATTGAGCATGAAATTTGCTCGCTGATTACATAGCTATCAGGGGGAATCTACATATGTAAGTCATTTCATTGGCCGCTCATGAAGTCACTCTTAAAACCATCTGTCAGTGTCCTGTGAAATTTAAGAGGAGCCGAGGTGTCTGGTCTCGTCATGTCAGGCCTCGTCTTGTCAGCATGAAGTTTTTCTAAAGTTATTACGGGCCGATAAAGTTGTCGTTTAATTTCTTAGCCCTATTTCCTTCAGCTGATCTCATTTAGATTTTCCATTCGCCATAATGTCTTTAAACAACACCAACAGAATCGATTTTTTTTTTTTCTCTCATAAGAATGTAGAAATATGTGATGCTGGGGCAAAATGTGATACTCACATGTTTAAGAGGCTAAAGCCACGCTAACGGCTCTGTGAGGGAGCACACCCGCAGTGACCCCATCAAAATGTTGACGTTGTGACCCATGAGTACTTAGCAGTCATTACAATGTTATTACATGAGTAATGAGCGTACTCATGGGTTTGGACCACAGCGATTTTCAAACCCAGCCTTCGTTTTGATCTCAACTAGACAGCTGTAAAACTTTATGGTTAAAGGCTGACCACGCAAAGATGGTCAGGCGTGCTGAATACATTTTGCACAGTTCACCTGTTTCTCCAAACTCCCTTTTCACACTCACACACCGATTTTGCAGCACAGCTGGTGTGACCTGATTGTACAAGGATCTTTTTATTTTTTCCTAATGACTAGAGTGGACAGGAATGATTTGAAAATGGGGTCCAGAGTGTGATCTGCAACCTAAAACACATTTCAGCGGGCCTTCTACACCCGCCTACAATGATCGTCTGCGCTAAACTAAATGGTATTCCATTAAATAGTTACCAAGACATGTTACTCTGTGCCATGAATGTCAGTGTCACGTCACCTGTTGGTGGCGCTAAAGGGAACATCAGGGGATCATCAAAGCCAGTAGGCGTATTCCTCTAGGAACCATAAATGCCTGTACTACATTTAACGGCAATCCTTCCAACAGTTGTTGACGTATTTCGTTGTGGAACACGGCGGTAGACTGACCAAAGTATGGCATGCAGAAGGGTTGAGGTTGGCGTTAGCATGAGACAGGATGGCAGCGCTGATCTGTCTTACAACCCAACACTTTGACTGGCCCATAAAAAAAACGAGTGACTGTGAATATTCATGGATCCAAAAAGGACAAATTCTGATGCTTTGATGAACCCCAGAAATTTCCTCTAGCGCCTTAGTGACCATTTGCACATGAAATGTTAGTATTCAGTAACTATTTTGTAAAACTGAGAGGATAAGTGATCATAATTTGGTTTCTGTAGAGTATCTGACCTTTTTTGCAGTGCCAGTCCAAATTCCAGTTTCTTGACAAGAAGTAAAAAATTCAAATTCACCATAATTGTATCATGCATGTGCAGCATTGCATGAAGCAAAAGGCCAAATGCACGTCCATGATCCCCAGAGGAATAATGGCTCTGAGTTCACCGTTTTCCATTATCTATTCAAGGTTCTAAGAACGGCAAAATCACGAATACATTGTATGTTACTGTTTCAGTATTCAAACTAACTCCACCATACAACAAAAGAACCCAAAACCACAAGCTTCGTCACCAAAAACTGTTTTTAGGGGTTTTCCTTTAAATGCCTAATCAGAAACTGCTGCTGAACAAAAAGTCAGGACAAAGTTAATCTGAACGGTTTGTATTTCATGACGTCTCTTCACAGAAGACAGACTATGACCTTATCACTTTGCCAAGAATGTTGTTTCTCATAAAGACTAAACGGGGAAATGTGCACTGCAAATCTGCACAATGGTGGTCAACAGCTCTTCTTTTATGCATCCCAGTGGTTTGATGGTTAAGGGACAAACTTCTCACTCACTCACTCTCCAATTCAGCTCAATGATTACAAAATACTATGTAATAGGTAACAGCTATCCTCAGAATAAGTATCTCTTTCCTTAATTGCACACACAAAAATTTTCAGCTTTAAGCACAATGTAAAATTCGTGCATTTTTCCCCCTTATTTCCATTAAAGCCTTCGGTAATTAGTTTGCAAGCGTACGGAATCAGTTATTCTGCTTTTACTTACAGTACATATATTTTACCAAAATAGTGTCCTTATTTTGAAAAGGCATTTGAAAATGGGGAGAGCTTTTTTTAAGTTTGCTTTGAACATCATACCCCTCGGATGATGGTCTGTAAGAAAGCTTTCTTATTCAGGCAGGGTAATTTGTTGGATGTTGGCCTTTTTTCTGACTCTACTCTGTTTGCACGTAGCTCAGAATATCTTCACTTTTAGCTCGTGCTATATGTAATTTGTTTTGGAGAGCTCTCATTAAACAGCTGTCCCAAGTTCCTGCAAACACATTCCCAGAACATCGCAGGAATGGTTCGGATTCCTTCAAAGTCCGGCCCATTTGTTGCATTTCTTCGTCATCGCTTTATTTAGCTGCTGTCTGGCCTGCTGGCTGCAGAGTGACAGCAACACAGCTGAGCTGACGGGCTCTTAAGAAGCTATTAATTTAAAGTATCAGCGCAGCACAGTTTCATATGCATACCAAATCTCCAGTCTGTTAAATCAAGTTTCCAGTAGCCAAATACCTCAACAGAAACACCATCAGCTTTGGATGTTTGTTCAGTTTATCTGGAATCTGATGAAGTTCAACACATAACTGTCTGTGTTTCGTTTTCCTGTTGACTTGGGTTAGAGTTACCCACAGTCTCTCCTGCTTCATCTTCAGGTCCTGATTTCTTTTTATTTTCACAAACAAGCGGTGACATAACGGAGGTAAACTTGTTGCTTTTGTTTGATTCTTTTAAGTGCAAGAGAAAACATAAGACACGCGAGTTGAGAAAATGCGTGACGTTCTGCAGCGGCAAAAAAAAAGAGATTTCTGCCTCTCATGCAATGCTTCTGTCTCGTATGTTTTCTCTACATCAGTGAAACGACATAACCTGTTAGGAATCACAACCTGCTGTTTTTATATTAGTGTTTTTTCACTTAAAAAAGTTTCTGACCTTCATTCCTTTGTGCACTGTAAGCATACGCGATTTTTTCATGACCACACAACAACCACACATGCATTGCATGCAGACCACTCACACCTGCGTTGTTGCTGTGATCTACCTCACACCAATAAAAAGGCTTTCCTGCTTTTGAACCACAGTTTTACTTTCCCAAGCTGAAGGTATGCAGTTTTGGCTGCTTTGCAACTCTGATCAGGCCGTTTATATTTGTTTTTCAATGAGTTTATGAGTCTTCACTGATGCTGTCACCAAAGAATGCACATCGGCTGCTTATTGCATCCCATCCTTGGCACTAACAGATTGATTTGATGAGGGGATCAAGGATACATGGGTAAGAATGGAGGGCAATCTCATTTTTTTTCACTCTAATTTCCGAATATGTTCCAATGGGAAACAGATTTCTTAGTTTCTTCGAGCCTGGCCACCACCTGCCTCGTTAAACAGATCACTCCTGGTGCCAAGGACCAGAAAACCTGCAAAATATCCTGTTGCAATCATTAAGGCCTGCATTTATGTAGCATTTATGTCTTAAATCTAAAAAAAAAAAAAATCATAATTTCACATAAAGAGGCATAAGACAGTTTTCAGTGAGACCATAAAGGTGAATTTTGCATCTAATTGCACTTTCCCTACACCATTCCTCCATTTGGATGAAACTAAATAATTCAAACAGTGACTTTGATTGCAAAGACTGTGTTAAACCATTACAGGAAAATGTGCGATGGCCAACCATCATCACACGTCTGAGTGGAGCTGCTGTCACTGTAGCCAGTGAACACGCTGCTTACAAATCAGACATCAAAGTAGCACTCTCCAGAAAAAAGAGTGGACAAGACAGACTTATCTGAACCGCAGGAATAGCAACGATCACAAAGCGAAAAGCCCAAAGCTTTGTTAGCGTGCCAATTACTCGTATTCCGCAGTTGTTAAAAACATTGGACTTGTGCACTTATTGCATCATAG
>JAQLOL010000007.1:7330705-7341209 GCA_029783665.1 Naso thynnoides | reverse complement strand
CATACAGACATACTCTACACTCTCAGCTCACATCAACTTTATTTATAGTACACATTGACAAGACAACAAAAACGAAAAAACAACAGCTGCCCAAAATGCTTTACAATTAAAACTATCACTTATAATTAAGAATGTCAAAAAACAATATATAAACAATATATATAAATATTTATATATTTAAATCATAAATACATATACAAACATACATACATAATAACATACATACAAACATACATCTATTAAAAGGTAAATGCATACACACATTAAAAAGTACACACATCCATACATTCATACATCCCTCCATACATACATACATACGTATTGAGGCATACTATCAGATATACTAACATATAAACACATAGTAAGGCACATACAATCATACATACATATATACGTTCGTACACGGAAACAATTTTTCTTACATAAATATATACCCATGTACATACATACATGGAAACGTGGATACAAACAGACGTTCATGTATAGCTACATACATATACCTACATATGTGTCTTTTTATGTATGTATGTATGTGTCTGTGATTTTTGTGTCTGTATGAACATATAAACACAAACAGGAAAGGAAAATACATACATATATGAATGTCTCTATGCATGTATGTATGTTTTTATGTATGTGTGTACCTAAGTATGTCCATGTATGTGTAAAAGTATGGATGTGTTTTTCCATGTACATGCATAAATACATACATACATACATGGAAACATGCATACATACATGTATGTCTCCATGCATGTGTACATTTTAATAGGGTTATAGGTTAGGGTAGGGTTAGGGTGAGGGTTAGCGTAACCCTGTATGTATGTATGTATGTATGTATGTATGTATGAGTCCACTTACGTATGTGTGTATGTATGTTTCTGTGTATGGATGCACGTACCTATGTATGTCTCTGCATGTAAGAATGTATGTATATTTCAGTTTATGCACGTATGTCTTCATGTATGTGTAAAAGTATGTATGTGTGTTTCCATGTATGGATGTTTCTGTGTACACGCACACAAACATACATCACATACCTACATACTCAACACTCATAAGTTTAAGTAAAATGTATTATTACTGCATATTTACAAAACAACAAAAAGAGAAAAAAAACAGCAGTTGACCAAAGTGCTGTAGTTAAAACAACAAAAGTCAAAAAACCAAACTATAAATATACATACTACATACATACATACTTTCATTGAAAAGTATGTACATACATACATATATTGAGACACACATACAACCAGATCATCCGTACATACATACATTCACGTAAATGCACAGGCACACATGCATATAAATACATATATACATGCATAGAAACATATGTTCATGCATACATACATTCATACTTACATATATATACATGGAAACAATTTTCCTTAAACACATTTACACACACATCTGAAGTAGAAATTTCTACTGCTAATTTGCGAAACATCAAAAAACAATATAAGTGCTGTACAATTTAATAAATTTTAAAAAACAACACAAAAAACATTACATTTCAATCATAAATACATATACACCACAGACATACATATATTCATGCATACATACATACATACATACATACATACATGAAAAGTTAATACATAAATACACTGAAAAGTGTGGACATGCAATCATAGAAACGAACATGTATACCGACAAACACAATATTTATACAAACTAAACCTTAAATACAAACATAAATGTCAACATACACACATACATACCTGCATTCACACATATCTGCATACGTTTGTTCATGCATAAATACATTCAGACTTACATATATACATACATGGAAAAAATGTCTCTTACATACACACAAACACGTTTATACATACATGTCTCCATTTATTTATCTATGTATGTATGTGGTAATATAAGTTTCCCCATGTGAATGCTTCTATGGGTTTATGCACGTTTGTAGGTCTGTTTCTATACATGTGTATAGATACATGAAAACTTAAATACTTACAAATATTCATAAGCACATACATACAGTCAGGGCTGCAGTTATCAATTATTTAAGTAATCAAGTATACTGCCTATTATTCTGGCAATTGATCATGTAATTAGATAAGAGATATTGTGCGTGCTGCAATTTTTTTCAGTAAATTACTTTTGCCCTGTTGAGGTGCAATAATAATGTACAATAGAGAAAGTACAACATGTCTCTTAAATGCACAATTGTTTTTTTTTTCTATAGGCAATAGGCAGTTATTTTCCTGAAAGTATTTTAGTAATTGAGTTCTTTAATTTACTTGAGGAATCATTTCAGCTCTACATACATTCATACAAGCATACATTTATACACATAGGCGTACATGTCTTTATGTATGTAGGTTTGTATTCATGTTTGTATCTGTGTACGTATCTTTCCATGTGTTAACGACTGTTTGCATGTATGCATGTTTTTTTCATGAGTGTTTACATACTTGTTTGTATCATGTACCTGGAAAACATACATACATACATAAATGCATTCATTTAAATACACATACATTTATACATGGAAATATTTATCCAGACATACATATACAAATATACATACATACTTATACAGAAATATACATTCATGACATACACACATATACTGTATGTCTGTCTCCTAGTATGTGTGTATATATGTATCTCTGTGTGTATATACATACATACATTCACATAAACATTTACATGTATAAGAACATGTATAAATCTGAGCATACATACATACATACATACATACAGTATAAATACAAGAAAACATATATCCATAGTAACATACATACATACATACATGCATACTTTCATAGATGCATCCGTAAATACATTAAAAAATAAATACTTTCCTATGTACATACCTAAATGCATGGACATATGGAGACATGCATACATACATGCTTATATACATGAATCTTTGAACTTTGAAGCAGAACCTTTTGTTTTATTGCAGTAAACAGACTTCAGTTGTGCTGTTTAAACTCATTCATCACAATGTTATTTTATCTGCTGCAGGTCCTGGTGATGAACAAGAGCTGGTGATTTCACCTACCATCCTCGTGACAGAACTTTTCTTCCCACACTGAACTGTAACAAACACAAGTCTCTCCTCTAAAGAAAACACATCCATATCACGAGTCTTGATTCATTTTATACTAGTTAAAGTGCCATCGATTCTGCTGCTGAACAGGAAATTGAGAAAGCTGAGCCAGATATGAACCAACGACCTTCTACCTGCATTAATGAAATGACATGTACAAGGTTCCAATAGAGCTTTATTAGCATCAAGGCATATTTTTCAGTCCATATTGTGTTCCCTCTTACCCTACCCGAACATCTGTGCTTCTTTTCTCTACCATTTCTGGTGTTATGTCGTCATTAGTACATTATCATGAAACGTTTGAGATTGAATAACATTGAGTTGCTTCATCAAGGGTAGATTTTCAGATGTAGCAATAATGAAATGGTTTATCACAGGCATCTGTGTTTCTGTCATTGTTTTCATGAAACCTCTTCTGTCAAAGTGAAGGACACAATCTGTGCAAACAATCAAAACCAGAATAAAAACAAACATTTTTCAAGATGGATTTGCATTGTCTGTGCTATCTGCTAAGTATATTCTGCACACTGTAAATCTGTTATAGTAGGATTTTTATAGAGAACAGTGAAAACACTAGAGAGTCAAGGTACAAGGCTACAGTCACACACTGCTGACTGACTGTCGTTTAAACATTATGATCTGTGATGATCTATGACAAGTCAAGTGTTTGTCAAGTTAACATTACTGCATTTTATCAGGAGTCCAGAGACTGAAATGGTCAACATTCGCTGATAGTAGTACTGTAGTGCAAAGGTACACCTTACTCAAACCACAGTTGTTTTTAACAAAGTTTTCACTTTACACGGTAGTAACTATTTGGATATAAGCTCTGAAGGTTTCTCATTGTACTTGTCAATCAAGCAGTTCCAGGAACTAAAGAACTGACATCCAAAGTCTAAAGAATCTCGTGAGCGTTGAGCGTTGTGTGGGTTGGATGGGCGGAGTGGAGGGACAGACAAACAGTCGTGGGCAGACTGCAACCTCTGGAAGAATTAACCCGTGGGGGTTAATGTCATCATAAATTATGGAGACATTCAAATCTTCGTCCGAAAAACTCAACAGAAGCTTCAGCTGTTAAAAAATCTCATTTGATTTACCCTCAGAAGGAACTCGACTCCTAATTGGGATTAAAATGGCATTTTCCCCTGCAAGAACATTTATCGAGAACCCAGACACTTCAGCAATTTGAACTGAGAGACTAGACAATAAAATATATTTTGAAAGTTTTATCCTTTTAAAAAAATTTTTACACAAACAAAACTGCACGAAAACAGCTCTTAGTTTCAGATTTCAGTTCTTGTTGTTCCTGGAACTGTTTGGTTGAAAATGACTTTAAACCGGTGAGTTCACGAGCAGAGAGAGAACCTGCGCTGTTACATGTAACAGGTTTATAATAACTTTCGCCAGTGTTCAACTTTCATGGCTCTCACAGTCGCAGCCAGAGATGCCATCCGTTTTAACTCTGTGTACAATCATCTACAGTTTTTAAATGGTGGGTTTGGGTTCAGGATCTCTACATCACTCACTGTGTGGACTGAGCTTAAACTAAGGACCGTCCCCCCCCCGTCCTCTCAGAGGTCTGATTTGTTTGTGGGGTCCTTGCGTGTGATGATCTTGTACACACTCTCTCTGAAGCTGCTGTCAGAGGTCAGCTGTCGGGCCGTCTCCCGCAGCTCCTCCATCCCGCCATCGCCTGCGTTGGTTACAGCAAAGGACTTGGAGTGTTTTACTGTGAGAAACAGAAAAGACCATCATGAGTTGGTGCTGCATGGTGGCTGATATTGTTTAATTTTCCTAGTAAGGGTTGACTTGCAATTTTTCAATTACCCAAAAATAGAAATACCATAAGGTCTTCTATTTTTTTTTTTTTTATATTCAATAATTTATCATTAGCTGAACAACAGGTGCATGTAAGGAGAGCTATAAAACTCACCATCCTCTGTATTAGGTCATAATTTGCATGAAATGCAACACAAAGTGCCTTTACGTAATAAAAAATAATCATCATCAAGGCCATTTTACAATAGAGCAGTGGCAAAAAACTAAAAAGGATCAATTTAAATTAAAGACAAGAATAAATACACTCACTGGCCACTTTATTAGATACACCTGTACAGTGTAATGCAAACCACTACAGCAGCTCTGCCATGAATTCTGCTCCAACAAAACTTATTGAGTTTCAAATGTTGTTGACACTGTCAGAAAGCTGATAATTCTTTCTGTTTATTACTGAGGTGGTGGTGGCTGCTGGTGTTGGTGTGGAGTGCATCATGCTGAGACGTGTCTCAAATATTTTGTCCCTCTGACAGAGCTGCTGTACTGGTTTGCAGTACACTGTGCAGGTGTATCTAACAAAGTGGCCAGTGAGTGTATTTGAAAGCTATGATAAAGAGATTTAGACTCAGACATAAGGAGGCTGAGAATGACCATGTTTGAAATTACACTTTTAATGTCACTATTTAACGATTTTGTTACCACAAAAAAAAAATTAATAGCCAATCTCTTATCACAAGGAAATCTAAAGGTTGTTTCCTCTCATTATTTCTAATTAGTCTCAAAGAGCTGCAGTGCGATGCCGGCATGCACAGATGCCGTCTTTGCAACTGCAGTGCCGGATTTCAGCAGAAAAACTGCACGAATAACTCCAAAATACTCAATGGGTAAAATTAAAAATACATTGCATACTGTACTGTATGTTTGAATGTTTTGCTGTGTAACTTGGGAGCATGAGTGAAGTCATAAAATATGCAGGATGTGTGTGTGTGTGTGTGTTTGATGGTCAGACTTACACCAGTGGCGTCTGGAGGCTCTCCTCTGGATTCGGCAGCTCTTGATTCTGCGTGCAGCAGCTTTGTGCAGATACACGGCGTTCTTCATTATCGCTGGCAGCTTCGCCTCGATCTCCGCTGCACAAATACACTCCTCAAAGAACCCTGGTTACAACACACACATCATAAACATGTGGGACAAACTCATGAGATCTGCCCGAGGCACATTTCTGTTGCCGACACAGAATTGAGAAATAGTAAAGGGAATATTTGTGGAGAGATTCAGTCTGTAATTTAACGAAGAACTGAACTAACTGTGCAATCTGTGGTTAAAGCTGCTAACTACAGAGTTTTCAGCTGTGTTCAACAGTCCTCCTCAACAAATGGACTTGCTCAAGTGTCATGTGACCTCATTTTGGTTATAACTTACTAAAGTTCTTTACATATGTACAAACCAGAATGCCCAGTGGGCTCCCTGGTTTCATCCCCTCAAATGTGAGGACTTCATCCCTCATTTGTCATATTTGTACACTGACAAACTTTATGAACAAATCACTTTGAGAATTTCAAACATGTTTTTCTCTTTGCGCTGACCAAATGATCAGTCAATATTAAAGCTAATCGTTCATTGCAGCCTAAATAATTAGGAGTAATTAAACAAAATAAAACTCTGATTTTTCTGTGGACTTTCTGAAACTACCACGAGAAAAATAAAATATGTCATAACAGTTGGTGTCTGCCAAATGTGATCGGTGTCTCCCACCATCAACATGTAATACGAACTCTGTCCAGAGGAGGGCGGTCTCACGGGGGAAAGTGTCAGGTCATGTCCCCTCTGCGCTCAGCTTCTGTCAGATACAGAAATGAATTTACTGGCGAATGCACTCACGTCTCAGATGAGTCACGTCGCCCTTCATCTTCTCGTCTCGCTCTCTGGTTCGTTCCAGTGAGTTCAGGCCTTTCTCCAGGTCCTGCAGAGCCTCTTCTGCCTGCTTCAGTCTCTTCTCCAGCTCCACCCGAGACTCTATCTCCGCCTGACACACACACAGGATGTCAGTGACGTTCAGCCACTGAATTGATCAAGAAAAGGGTTAAATTGATACAAGGTGGATATTTATGGGAAACGTTTTTGACTTGAATCTTCACTCAAGTTCAATCTGTCTGATGGAGGAAATTTGTTTTAATCTCAATTTGGACTTGATGAACTGAGGGCAGCATTACAGGCTTTTCCAGCACTTACATCCTTACTTCAAACACAACACTGATGAGTTTAAATGCACGGAGTAAACATTGATAATTTTATTATTTACATTAGCCTGTTAATGGATACTATGTACACAGAATCAAGGAGAAACGGAAAAGGAAAATTCAGACTGGTTTCTTTACCGCACACAGGCCTGCTCCTTCCTGCCCCTGTTTCCTTTTGTGAGATATTTTTACTCTGATATGATCAAACTGATAACGGCTTTTTGGCAAATATCCCTGAATAAAGTTTCCCTCTTGGCTGTCATGGGTGAGTTTGACTGAAGATTACCACTCTACATTCTCGAGAATCCTCTGTTTTGTCTCTTTGCGGTCGATTTGAGGCAACATGTACAACCAGACAGTTAAGGTTTGAGTATTTGCTCAAAGGCACTTCGACAGCACGGGAGTTGGTTTTTGTTCCAGTGAGTATAACATGATATCTGCTCTTCCCGCCACAGAGATGCCTGATGACTCATTTGTATGAACCATTATGACAATCCTATTGTAATTAGATCTATGTGCGCTTTTCCTGCAGTCGTGGGGATTACAGAGGAGTCGCTGGTCTAATACGTTTAATGAAGGGTTTTTTTTTAATAAGTGTGTCAGGTGCATAGAGAAAGTCAAGAAAACATCAAAGACAGCTGACAAGAGGTCCAATCAAACAAAGCGTGAGGGTTAAACATGGGTGTAACATGCCAGAAGGCACACATTAAAACCTGAAAACATGTAGCAGTGTTTTCTACATGCACTGTATGTGCACATCTGATCAAAAGTGTTGAGGAAAAATATGTTTAGCTTAATGAATTAAATGTTTAACGGAATATCAAAGCCAGATTAAACTCACTGCTTCACTTTTTCACTCCATCTCCTGAAATTATATTTGAAAACACGAACGCAGCAGCCGATTGACACGGCGGCCTTCAAACGGACTCTGAGTCGTGTTTTGTTGCTGTGTGAACTGCGAGCAGCTGAGTCACGCCTCGTTACCTTGAGCTCGGCCTCAGTCTGCTGCTTGTCCGCAGTGAGCTGAGAGAGCGACTGCTGCAGCGTGCGAGCCTGAGTCGAGTAGTACTCCCTCTCCTGCTGCAGGACTTTAGCTCGCTGCTCGTTCTCCCTGAGCCTGAGAGACAGAAACACGTGAAAACCAGCACGTCTCATCAGAAAATGTCCTCATTTCTGACTTTGA
This sequence comes from Naso thynnoides, assembly GCA_029783665.1. NCBI lineage: Eukaryota > Metazoa > Chordata > Actinopteri > Acanthuriformes > Acanthuridae > Naso > Naso thynnoides. The sequence continues at coordinate 7,332,931 of JAQLOL010000007.1, read as the reverse complement.
CGTCACTCGAGTCTTTTTCAAATCTCCGGGATGAAGCTGAAAACATTTGTGCTCATGTGACAAGTTGTTTTTCACTGTCAGGAGACAGGACGGCCATGTTAGTCCCATGCTGAGCACACCACACAAATTTACATCCAAATTTACAGTTTTATTGTTGAGAGACTTGAAGGATTAGTTACTTTTTTTATAGCAAATTTTCATTTTAAAAAGCTTTTTTGTGTGCTAATTTAACAACTCAGATGACTTTAGATGTGAGGATTCGACCTTTTTTCTTAAGAGACTGTCTTTGACTATGTGACATATTTTGGGATGTTTCTAATTACATTCAACAAATAACAACTGAGGAACAGAAAACTGTTAAACTGCACAATTAAACTGTATAACTGCAGGAAGTTTGTGTTAAATGATCAGGGTGAATTTTGAGCAAATTATTTAAAAGGTGAGCTTTCCTGTTATATTTAGGAACACTTTATACAACTATCAGTCTGTAAAAATAAATATTATTTTTGATTTTTAACAATCATAAAAAATGACTTGTTCATTTGATTTGATAGAGACATGTTGATGCAAAAGTGTTGCATTAAAGTAATCTTGACAAAAACAGATTTTTTATTTTAAGCAACATTTTTTGAAGGCTTTTTGTTTTGCAGGTGAGCACCAATGTGACAAAATTCTGTGTGATTTTTTTGTCATATATTTTTGTATTTTTCCATAAAGTTGCAGCTGTATCGGTCAGAAGAGGACGAGTGTGAGCAGTGAGCTCACGGGAACATCACGTTATGTTTCAGTGTTCAGAACATTAGTGCCACACGGTCGATAGCAGCTGCATGTAACATCCCACTTACTGGTGCTGATCGATGAGCTGGTTGTTTAGGGATCAATACACATTTCCACTAGTGATTACATCCTCTGTGCCATTAGCACAGAGGATCCTGGGAAAAGCCAAAGAGTTTGACCCTTTGCATGAGGAAATATAATCACAGGCTGAAGAACTCTCATGAACCTTTAAGTTTCTGACGCAGTGATCTGAATGTGAACAGAAACACTTCTCTAAAGGATCTCTGACCTAAAATCACCACAAAAAAAAACAACTTCTGCACTTTTTTCTTAGACAAAAGTGAAATGAGTGTCTGTTTTACATAACTGCTCTTGTTCTGCTGAACCAGTGTTCCCAGTCTGCTGCTGGATTCAGTTTCGGAGGCGTCGCTCACCTCTCGTCAGCCTGCTCCTTCTCCTTCAGCAGGACCTTCATCTGCTCCTCGATGTGTCGCAGGTCCTGCAGCAGGTCCACGTCTCTGGCGTCCTCGCCGTCCTCAGACATCCTGCGGGCTGAGCTCTCCTCCACCGCCCCCGCCTCCTCCAACTCCTTCACCCCCAGCAGCTCCAGAGTTCGCTGTTTCTCCTGAGAAAGTTCCTGAAGGACGAAACAATGCAGTGAATCGACCACAAATTTCATCATTTCTGGTTTCCATGTGCCGCGTAATGCAAGTGTGACATATATGAAGTCCTGTTCTATGACACACAGGATTTACAGGCTGGTTGGTGGTTTTATGAGGGTCCAGTTTCGGGCAGTGTGCTTTAAAACTCAGCTAAAAGCTTGTGCGTCGGTGGACTTTAAATTACTGGGGCTAAAATAATCAGATTAGTGCCATCTAGCTGTGAGGATGCAGATTGCAACCACCTGAATAAACCTCGTCTCACCAAGCATAGATACACCAGCATCAAAGAAAACGTCACATCTGGTTCACACTGAGGGGGAAAACCAACCATTCGCAGCAGTGCTGAGAAGTCGCTGACTGGCTGACTGGCTTTTTGTTTCTTGAATAAATTAAAAAAAACTCAGAGCTAAGGTTTTAATTTGTACCAAATCAAAATACAGAACCAGAAAGGAGAATTACGGAATTTGACCTCAAAACACGCTTATGTGTGTAGTCGGCACCAAGTTACGAGTAACAAGACTCAACAGCTAGCACAGCAAATGTTTCGTTTGGTTGAGTTTATTTCATTCTTTGACGATATAAAAAGAGCAATTTAACTTTAAAAAAAAAAGGATTCCAAATCCTGAATGAAAGGGGACAGAAAGACGAATTATCTTATTTAATCTGCCCTTTTATCCCAAGAAATAATTTTACAAAGCGCATAATATAGAAAAAACAAAATAAATAAAACTACTGCAGACACTCACATTCCATTATTAGTTCCTGAGTTACAGTTCAATGAATGTAC
>JAQLOL010000007.1:7319197-7330605 GCA_029783665.1 Naso thynnoides | reverse complement strand
AATGTGAACGGAGCATCGACTCATCAACAAGTTATTCCTCTCACACCGGCAGTACCTGCATAGCAGAGTGTCTGTGGAGTAGTAACACATTTTTGTTTTATACCTCGATGGATTTCTGCAGCATGATGGTTAACGTGCTCAGCTCTTCTTTTTCACTCTCCACGCCTCTCAGCGACTGAGCCGTACCGTCCAGATCTCTGCCACCGACACAAAACACAAAACACTCTCATCTACAGGCTCCGAGACTCTGATCAGCATCGGTAAACGTAAACAACAAACAGTCGAGTGTTTACAGTTTGATATGCTCCTGCTCTGCCTTCAGCTCCAGCACCACCTCCTCAAACTTCATCTTCTCCTCCTCCAGAACCTGATTCAGACGCTCCAGCTCCTGCACACAAACACACAAATACACAAACAAACAAACGAACAAAAATACACAAACACAACAGAGGGAAAGCCTTTATGTCCAAATATTTTACTGATCCATGAAAGAAGGATCAAACTTGATGCTTTCACAGAGAAACATGACTGAAATATGAGTTGGCTGAAAAAAAAAAAAAAGCTATAAAAGAGCAAAGAAGGATCCTTTTATTTCCACACCAAATATTACAATAAGGTAAATATGTCAAATAAAAATTATAAAATAATAATATTAAATAAAATGAAAAGTAGGCAAATAAAATATCATAAATTTAAAAAATAAAATGAAGCAAAATATACGTCAATTAACCAACTAGCTCAGCAACAGTGTTGATATTCGATTAACTTGAAGCTCTTTTATTTGTCCCAAATCCATTAATAATTTCCAGGTTCAGCTTCTCCAACTGGATCACGTTTCTCTGTTTAATATCATTTTAAACTGAGGTTGTTTTTTTTTTTGTAAATTTGGTTGTTGTTGATTGTTTCTCAGACAAAAAGAGAATTCTGCTGAAGTCATTTTGGCCTCTGGGAAAGAAAGCCGGCCTTTTTGTTTTCCTTCGCATCATTTGTACTCTAAACACTTCACTGATTTGGTGAAAAATAATAAATGAAAATAATCTAAAGCTCATGAATATCTGAATGACTCTGACTTAAAAATAAACGTTGTAACGCATTTGTTCCAGTTTCAAAGGTTATCTCTCTCTCGTTCGCTGTGATGTGAAGCCTCCGGAGGAGTAAACACCGTCTCACCTCTCTCTGAGCTCTTTGATGACTCAGCTCCTCCGTCTCCTCCATCAGTTTATCTGGAGGGAGAGAACATTTCCCATGAGCCACCTCTGCCTGTTAAACCTTCGAACAGCTCCTTTATGAAAGGCGACTTTGCCAAAGTTTACCCAGGTACTCCTGCTTCTCCTTGGCCAGCTGCAGCCCCTGAGCCTCCAGACTCTCGATCATGGCCTCGCCCAGCTGAGCGTTTTTCCACGTGCTGTCGAGCAAACACGGCGAATTTAACAAAACTCCTCTGATCAACATAACCATATATTCCTATGAAAGTTCTCCACAAATCAGCTTCTGGATTTTTTCCTTTGGAAGAGCAACATTTAGAAGGAGAACCGGCATCGGTCAGTCACTCACACTTTGCCCGACTCCTGCAGCATCTCCATCCACTGGACCTGCTCCTCCTCAGACTCAGCAGCCAGCACGATGGTACCCTGTGAGATGGACATACAACATCTTATATCAGCCCAATAATTTGCTCGGGCTGGAAAATAAACTATGGATTTTTATCTTCAGGCTGCCAGGATAATAAAGCAGTTAAATTCACTCCATTAGGTCCCATTTGTTGCAGGATTAAGCTGCTTTCTCTCATCATCAGGCGTACGAAGGTACATTTTTAGAAAGAGCTCTTTCAGTTTGAATCGGGACTTTGCACTAAATACACGCTGCCATGTTTGCATTGATTTGTAGTCGCATGTTGTCTGTCTTACAAGTTTTGCTTTCAACTTCTGTAGAGATGATAGAAGACAAAGTTTTGGAGGATAATGTGCAGTAAAAAGTGTGACCGGATGTTTTTCTTACAGTAAAATCTTCCAGGTTGACCACGATGGCGAAGGGCATCCCCATGTTCTCATTCGCTGACACCACACATCCTCCCAAGGGAATCACTCCCTGAGACAGAAGCACATCACACAGGTTATTATCCTGCTGTTTCTGGATGATTCAGCTCAAACAAACTCATGTTTTTAAAAGATAAACGTCAATTAAATACATGTTTGTCTCCTCCATGTTTAGGAGCCTCTGTTATTGTCTCACAGGTGTTCAGAGAGGGTGCGGCGGCTCACCTTTGGGTGGATGTTGAAGTACCTGTTGGTCTCAAAGTTTCTCTTCTCGCTCTCTGCATAGTAGAGCAAGAAGCTGTCTTTGATGATGAAGAATCTTTGTACCGAGGAAGACAATGAAAGCAGCAGTGAGTCAATCCTGTGGGGCTGAAAGGAACCGACGTCTGCCGATGATCTCAACACAAACTAAAGAGCAGGTGCTTTTACAACGACCTGTTACTGCTGCGCACTGATTACAGAACGAATCAAACGTCTGCCTCTTCATTTATGTGCTAAATGACGAGCAGCCTGTAAGTTCTCACTGTGGAGCTGCTTTTGCCTGCAAAAATACTGCAGATTTTTCCGCTTCGATTTGATCGGAATCATTTCATAAGAAAAAAACAGTCATTAAAAATAAAGTCCACGAGACAAATTTTGAATTTTGCAGGATTCCTTTTGCTCTTATCTCTTGATTTGAGGGCTCCTGTTGTTTAAAAACACATGCTTTAGATATTTTGTATTTATTTGGAGGTTTTTCTCATACTTCAGTCTGATCACAGCCTGTGGCACGGACGAATTTTCCTTAAAATGCTAACGTAAAAAAGTATTATATGTAAACTACATTGACTATGCAAACTGAAACAAACAAACAAAAAAACAACAATCCAGCCCTCCTTATAAAAAGTGCCTCTGACTGAACAGGTAAGAGTCAATTTCAAAAGTTTTAATTTTTTTTAACCTGATTCTTTAACACTGACAGATTTGGAGGTTTTATGCATCGTTAGAAAGTTAAAGGAATAATTCAGTGATTTAATGTCGCACTTCCATAAAACTGGAGGACTGTTCAGAGACATTTAAGAGCTGCTGTATTCTCTGCAGCAGAGGCTGAAATGTGTCAGTCCAGTAATCTGAATAAAATATGAGAACTGAACATTTCTGTAAACAATGGATATGTACAATGTTTACAATTTTTTATCAGCACAGCATTAAGCTTTGTACAATACATATAAAAGTGATGCAGATTAAATGACATGCGTATGATGAGGAGGAGATGCTGAAAGGAGAAAGGAGGAATTTTCAGCCGTGTTGGTGGCGACCGAACTGGGAATTTCAAGCCGAACCAGATCCAAACCACAGTGATGCCACAACATAAAACTGCAGCTCAGGCGCCATGAAAAAATGTTGCCACTGTATGTATCTGTGATTTGCCGAAGGGTACAATGCCAACATTTCCCATAATGCAATTACATAGCATCCTTATTTGATGACATCATCAGGGTTTTTTATTCTGACATTGGAAAACTCTTTCAGAGTCTAAAACGTCAGCATACAGCTGGTTTTTTTACACATTAATTTCACCCACAGTGAAAGTCTGACTGAACTCATTTAAAGTCGCTCACACACATCTAGTTTGTTTCTCTCCCCGGTCATCAGATTTGTTTCAAACTGACGTTTTTTTAAGCCGCTGAAAACAACAAATACCACAAAATCGCTGAGCTCAACCGGCTGCAGTTTGGCACCGGATCCCAAACGAGCATTTAGAGAACAACCAAATTCTTTTGACCTTTATGACACAAGCAAAGGGGAAAGGTTACAAAGAGTCTGCTGCAAATGGGCCGTCTGGATGCACCGTGTATTGTCGTTTTAACGGTTATGTAAACTAAGAGCATTATCATGACATAAGGTACCAATCCAGGCATTTTAACATCCAAATATGCACTGACACTGGGAAGGGAAGTGAACCTTTTTGTTACATAAAGCAATCCTCTAAAGCGCAACAGGCCGAGAGACTGATGATAAAATCCTGAATGCTCGTTTTAATCTTTGCATCAGAGATACAGTCAATCAGGTTTACCAGATTTAACAGTGATCAATCAGGAGTTTAGGTAAGAAATGCAATTTTTTAAAAAAAATCTGTGATATTTTACTAAGAGGAAAGGTTTCTACAGATGATTTCAAATATGATTTTAAAGCAATTTAAATAGTTTTTGCTCTCAGAATGGTTTTATTTTAAGTGTATGAAGTCAAAACATTTTAACACTGGAAGAATAATTAACCCCTCTCTGAGAACAATCAGCAGTTTGGTAAAGTTTCACCCTTATTTAACTTCTTGCAAATTAAAGAAAAAGCAGATTTCCTACAAACTTCACCTCAAGTTTTTAAAGTTTGACAGTTTTAACAACCGCAGAGAGGCAGAATTTCGCCCTACGAACAGAAAGAGATAAAAAGCACCAGACAGGTGAATTACTCTTCATCCTCACCTGCGAGACCACTTGGCGGACGGCCGTCCGAAGGGCCTCTTCCACAGCACCCCGTGCAGCTGCACTTTGGTGCTGAAGTCCAACGCTTCAGAGTCCGACTGCTCCATGGACGACCAGGGCGAGAACAGAGAGTTTCTGGACGAGGACGAGAACATTCTGGCTTCCCACTCCCGAAGAGGTGGAGCCAAAAAAGAGCAAGTATCAATAGAATCAAAAAAAAAATTGAACCACAACACAGTCAGTCAATAACAATTACCACAATAACACACACACACATAGACACACACACTGTGGTGCACGCAGAGCAGCTTCAATACAAAACAGGAAAAGAAGCAAACAAATCCCAATAACTCAGCAGGGTGGAATAATGCAGCTGCCAATACGCTCATCAGCTGGAGGCGGACTGGCTGCACGGCACTGCCGAGATAAAAACAGGGATGACAGAGAGAAAGAGGGAGGGAGGAAGAGGAGGGAAACTGGGAGGCGATGGGGGAGGGAGGGAGGCTTTAGGAGAGAGTTGCTAAATCTGAAGCCGGTCGATACATCCAGCCAGTAAAAGCTGTTATTCAGATTACTGTACGCGCAGCGAGCAGCACTCTGCGGCTCTTGGCAGGTACGAGCTCTCTGGTGCCTTCATCTCTCCATCATCATCTCTCCATCATCATCTCTCCATCCGCTACTCCAGCAGTGAATTAGGAGAACATCTGGGGCAGCAGAGGCGAGGCCGCTCCGCTCGGAGCAAAGAGGATGGAGAGTCAGAGCGGTTAACCTGCAGCTCAGCGTCATGGGTATCAGATTAATTTACAGAACATGTGTCAGAGTGGATGGACAGCAGATTATAAAGATATTGACAGCTTAGCTTCAACAGAGACATGCATGAGCCTGTAGACTTTTTTTTTTTAATGAGCAAAACATCCTGTTAGGGTCGAAAAACCTCTGCGACAACATTCGTAAACATTTAAGGTAAAAGAAAATCCCATTCAGTGGTTAAAAAGTGAGCAAAAGAAACAGTAACAATCCATTAACTCTTGACCCCGATGAACGCAAGATTCAAGTTTCTAACAAAGAACAGCTGCTTTTTTACAAACTTGTACTGACGTGCAATGAAACTACGACGAAAAGCTTCAAAATCATCCAAACATAATCAGGAATTTTCACCAGTTAAAAAACTTTAATTTAGTCGTCATAAAACACATTGCTTTACAACCAGTTTTCACAATCAAAAGTATGGAAATAAGGCAGACTCATCGTGGAATGACCGAAAATAAAAAATAGAAAAGACTCACCTACTCCCACTGAAACTATTACAAATATGAACCACATCCTAAAGCAAACTGAGACCTCCAATCAGCCCCACTGTGTGCTTTCATCACTTCCTGTTTGTGTAGGAGAGGACCCATCAAGCCCCACCTGCAGATATTTGGCGGTTTAAAGGGTTTCCACTGTTGACTTATGCACACGTGATCAAAGGGCTGAAGACTGACAGAGGTTATTGCATTTCAACACGATCAGACGCCACGACACTGACCGATTGATTCAACAACCACGAAACACTTGAGACAATCGAAGCCAGTTTTATGAATTTTAGGCAGAGTTCAGTATTCTGACTGCTCGCAATGCCAGAATGAAGCTTCATTTCTGTCCAAAAAAAAAAAAAAATGTTCAAAAACATTTTCTGTCCCGAGCCATCGTAAACCAACAACGCTGTCCCGTGAAAACCTTGTACCTCCAAAATGTCATTTTTTACAAGTTAATGAAAAACAAACTTTGTTAATTTTGTGAAGCGATATTTTTGATTGGTTTTGTTGTTTCACTTTGCTTTTTACTCAACGATACGTTCACATTTTCAAATTTCTTATCCATCACTGCAATCATTCCCGTCCACTCTGAACATTTAACTGCGCTTTTATTTATTATTAATGTAATAAAATTATTTTCTTGTTTTTTAATCTATTTCTTGGATGTTCTGCACTGGAGACAGAGAGTTTGTAATTCCATTACATGCTTACATAAAACGAGAATAAAGTCTGAATCTGAGAACATTTCTTCCTTTGTCCAAAATAACAGAAGGGGGAAAAAATTCTTCAGTCGTCCTTCAATGTAAAAATGCATTCAAAATGTCATTTAAAGCTGATACGTGCAAGTTTTGCACTTCAGTTGTAATATTTTGAATGCAAAATGGCAGCACAAGAAGAGAATGATGCTAAAAACATTTTTCTTCGTTAATCGCTTGATCAGTGAAACTCAAATAACTTTTCTAAACGACAATGAAAGCAAGGGCTGATTGATAAGTTTGTGTCTTACAGCAGGAGATGAGTGACAGCTCTTTTCACGTGCACAGGCAGTTCAACTCTGAGTGATTAAAGAGAAATTCTAAGGATAAAACTTTGAGGGTATTTCTGTGTCAAGTAGATAAATATTGCAAGTTAACACTGACTTCACGAAGACCACTACTGTCCATTTCTCTGACAGCACTAAGTCGTAAAATCACATTTGGAGATACATGATTTTCACTGGAAGAGTCACAAACCACCTTTTAATTTTAATTCATAAAGTTTTTTTTTTTAATTTTCACATCTAGTTGACCCGTTGTTCCTTCATCCTCCCTGAAATAAATCACAAGACCAACATGAATGAACTTTAAAGGCCCAGAAAACTTTTCTCGTCAGCTTCTTACAGCGAATGACGACGTCCTTCATGAAGTCTCGATTTTCTGCTAAAAGCACAAAACATTTTAGTGCTTTCACGTTACAAATTTGAGTTTGTTTGGTTTTTTTGTGCGACATCCTCGCTGTTTTTTTTACATGCGGGGCTCAGGTGGGGGAAGGTGACGTCACTTTAATGCACCAATCATAGCTTCCAACTGTAATGAAAGTTCTTGACTACAAGTCAAATTTAAAACCCCACAGCCCTGATGAAGCTCATTAGCTCAGTGATTAAGTGTTACACTTGTAATAAATAAAAAAAACAGCTCAGGAAGTTTTTCTTTTACTTTGATCGTTTCTTATTTAGTCAAAAAAATTTTAATCTGACAGAAAAACACTGATCATGAAACCTGTTTTCAGGAGCTGTAAAGGCCAACATGTTTCCAAAAAAAAAGCAGTTTGGTACAAGATGCAACAATTCAACTGAAAATTAATCTGCAAACATTTTGATAACTGATCTCAAATGTGGGCACTTTTTGGTTTTCTTTGTCCACTATGATGGTAAACTGGATATATTTGGGGCTTTGGATGAAGCAAGACTTCTGAAGATGTCACTTGGATTCCGGGAGCTTGTTACAGACATTCTGAAAACCAAACACTGATCAATAAATAACGGCAGATACACACGTAATGAAAAGAATCTTTTGCTGCAGACTTAAACCCTGAATCTTCAACCAGGATGAGAAACGTGGTTTTGCCAAATCTCAGCAGGTCCTTTGATGAAACACAGTTTAAGAAGATGAAACGGCACAAAATGGGGCTGTTCACCAACATGGCAGCGTTTTTCCCTTTTGAGCACACAAACGGTGACCTGCAGACAGTAAAACGGCCACGCAGCTGCTCGTCTGCATGCGAAAACACCAGTTTCTCTCACCACGACGCCGTGAAGCCTCAAACCATCACGGTGGGGTTTCTTCCCGTCATGTAGATTAGAATATTTTGAAAAGCTGTGTGTGTAAAACCGCTGGATTTATACATTAAACGGAGACTGTGGAAAGTCCGAAGCCTCGTGTGACTGAGAGGGAAAGTCCACATGTCCAAAAAAAAACTCTAATTAAAACAAAAAAACAAAAACGTATTTGTGAGTAAGCAGTTCCATCTCACAGGATACACCATGATGATTGTGGTGGTGTGGGGGGGGAGTTACTCTGTACAGTACACATACATACTTACATACATATACATGAGCTCTGCTGTGAGCAGGCACAGTGATACAGTAGCACTCACTGTAATAACCACGAGTCGTGATCGAAGAGGGAGCAGCCTGCTTTCATTTCATCGACCCGACAGTGTTGTGATGGCGCCGAGGCAGAGGCGGGGCTGCGTTCAAGAGCTCACAGATCTTCATATGTGACTCACATTACAAGCGCTCTGAAGATGAAGGATGGCTTTCTCTGCCCATCCGAAGTGACTTCGCCTGAACGTCATGGTCGTGGTTATGATTATTGCTCAGATTCGATTAATTAAAAAGAAAAACAAAAACACTGAAGGTTTGTTGGAAATTTTGCTCGCAGGATCTGCGACGTGTCTGTATTCCTGAGCCGATGGTCCCTAAATGTTAAAGGAGAAGTTCGTTTTTTGCACCTCAAGCCTTACGGTAAGGATATTTACAATCATATATGATGTTCTACAGCATTATTATGACCAACGGTGCAGTCCTGAAAGCTGGAGCTCGTTGCTGATGTCCCCTATAGTTGAAAACAACGAAGGAGAAGACCAGACACTCTCATGTACAGACACTAAAACACAAAGTTTAACAGCGGCTTCTGACCTGGAAATGGCTTTTTCAGCTTCAGAGAAAAAAGACAAACAGCTGTTTGTGGCTTACTAGCCGCTGTTTAACTTTGTGTTTTAGTGTTGGAAGATGAGAGGACACCACTAAACCTTCGTCAGTCGTCTTTTAAAATGATCTTTTTTGACAGTTTGTGGAAAAATTTGAAATGCCTCTAAACCTCTGTTGTTTTCAGCTAGCGGTGACATCGGCAACGAGCTCCAGCTCTCATGACTGCACTGTTCGTCATAATAATGCTGTAGAACACCATATATGATCGTAAATATCTTTATCATAAGGCTTAATGTGCAAATAAAAGGAACTTCTCCTTTATATACAGTTAAAGCCCTCTGCGGAGCAAATCATTCATTTGTTAAGAGCTGCTGAAGTGACCCTCAACCTTTAAAGAAGCTTAATATTAACTCTATACAATCACTTAAGACAATTCTATACAATTTTTTCTCCAACCTCGATTTATAATTACTCTCAAAGTATAACAGAAAATAAAGTAAAGAGCTAAAATACAAAGTGATACACCAAGGCTGGTTGTGTCTTAGAGTTTGAGCTGACTGGTCCTTGAGCCTTCGCGAGTGGTTTTATGGGACAGACACAATCTCAGTATTTATCATAAACGACTTCCCATCAGGCCTAACAGGACAAACCTCCACTTGGTAGACAAACTCTCCAGCCACAGCACGAATCTTTTCAGGCCTCTGGCGGGTTTTTGGGGCTCATCTCTCGACTTGTATCAGTCGGCTGCGAGAGAAAATTCTCTGTAAGAAAATAAGTCGGGAACATTTTCTACAAACTGTGACGTCTCTCCGGTTCTGTCTCAACTCACTATGGCACTTGAAAACCAGTTCAAATCAATTTGGACTGTTGGGGAAGAGATTTACATCTGTACATTTATTTTTAAAAAAGGTCGCTTTCTCGATATCACAGGCTTAAATCTAAATCTCACTGTGCAACTTCTATTTAGTAAACATCGCAGCACTGAAATCAGGGTTGCTTCTCTGACTGTGGACGAGCACAATAACGCAGCTCCACGTTGTTAAACTTGTTAAACAGGACCAAAGGGTCAACCTCCGGCCTCTCTTAAGAGGGTTCACTAGTGAAAAAAATGTACACATACAGTAGCTGAAAGATGTTTCGTCCTCAGTGTCAGCAGAAAAAAATAACGCTGCGTTCCTTGGTTTCACTGCAGCGACTCTGATTTCCCTCACATCAATCATTCCCTGGTTCGAGGTCAGTTTCGAAGTCACACATCCACGTAAAGAGAACCTGTCTGGTCCAGCAGGTCCTTCAGCAGACGACGAGCAATAAGACATTTAGATCCCACAATGTTTGAAGTCTCTGTTTCCGCTTCTTTCCCCTGTACACCCGTCTGAATTCCGTCCTGAGCGCTGGTCTAATGGTGGTGGCCGACGGACAGCACCAGAGGAATGAGGCAGCCCAGAACCAGAGCTCCCACCTCCACCTTGCTCAGTCCTTTGCCCCCGTTCCCTCCGGCAGGAGCGTGGCTGTGGCCCCCACCCCCGACCTCAGGGAGGACGTGGACGGTGGCCACGTAGAGGAAGGTGCCCGCAGAGAAGAGCATGGCGACGCCGGTGGCGTTGATGTCTGACAGAGCCTCCTTGCTGCTCTGAGAGGGGAACAGATGAAAGCATTGAGGCAAAACAGTGACTAAACATTTCCTTTCTAATGGTCCGACTCCTGACGAAATTGCTTTATTGCAGTTTATTGTTTTGCTTTTGACTTACAGCAAATGAAATGTGCATTTTATCTAAGAATTGTCTGGCAAATGTCTCAAGTAGAAAATCCTTCCGTTAAGGATGGGCAATGATTTTTGAAAATTCAAATGGTCATTAACTTAAAAAAAAAACTGAACAGTTCATGCAACTATGATTTTCGTCTTACAAAAAAAGAAATGAGTCAATGTTTTTACCTCGTTTTACCGGCTTCTGGAAATAACGCAGTAGTGCCAAATATCGTGTTATTACCAGGCTCCAGTAAAACGTGAGTAGCAGCTCGGTGAGGTCAGCATAGTGTTAACAGTTACTACAGCGCTGTGAGAGACAGCACACGCTGCAAAGCATAACAGCAGGAACCTGCAGAGATTTCTACAGCCATCAAAAGGTTCCGGGTGGAACTCCTTCGCGAAAATGAACGAAAATGAGGTGCAGTGCAAACTCTGCCGGGTTAAGCTAACGTTAGCACGACTGGAGAAACTGTACGACGATAACACGTGTGCGCTGCGCAGTCATTTGACAAGTGGTGAAAAACTGTCTCTGACCACAGATTCATGGGCAGCGCTTACGACTGAATCATATGTGACAGTCACCTTCTGTTATTTTAGCAAAAGGAAAATACAGAGAGCTGCTCTGCAGACTGAAGCAGTAAGAGAGACAGTTCAACAGCCTTGCACTGTGTGTGA